>BPTQ01000005.1:16116799-16201821 GCA_019973895.1 Chrysanthemum seticuspe
GGTAATATATTAATCAACCCAATCGATTAAAAAACCCTTTTTTTTATATATTTCATTTAAACAATGAACCAAAGTTTGTGATATTTACATTAGTTTAGAAAAAAACAAAATGTGAAATTGTTTATCATAGTCTAATATTCCATAAATAATTAGTTGTAAGCTAAAAATTAGTTGTATCAGTATTCTATTTTTATTTGGTACGTCGCGGAGGTACGTAGGTTCTTGTATAGAAATTCTATTTATGTAGTGCAATATAGTCAACTTAAGGTGTACGCATTGCATAGGTGGTGGAAAAAGCAAAAAGAACTTAGCATATCATCAGTAGAAGTCGGAGTACTAGAGGTACTATTATAGCGTGTGGACAAGAAGAGCAGATCATAGAAACCTTATTTCCATTGCCGCTTCCTCGTACTACATATGGCAAGAGAGGAATAACCACCTTTATTCCAAAGATACTAGACGAGAAGAACAGGTGTGCGATATTATCATGGAGATCATGAGGCTGAAGATGACTACTATACGATTCAAGAAAAACGAAAAAGGTGGTGGATACGTTACGCATGTGGAATTCAACTGATATAACGTGATGTATTTATCTTAAAGATATGTTCTTGGATGCATGGAGGCGCTGCATGGTTTATTTTTATCTTATGACTATGTTGATTAAAAATCGAATGTTGATTAATAAATACCTTATAATCTGATACTATTTGTTAAAGTGTAAAACAAAAAAAGATTTGATTACATTTATAGTGTTTGAAACCAAGTAACAAATTTACTTTATATATTTTTTTTCCCAAAAAATTAGCTAACCCAACTAATTATATAATGGGATTCGTAGTTGTTGTTGCCTACATATAAAAAAAGATCAATAACATTCTAAATGGAAGCTAAAAAGGACGTCTTAGAACATGAAAAAAAATTGCTTATTTGTTCATGTAAAATGCATAAACTGTTAATTAAGCTCAAGTTTAGCCAATACACTTAATCAGAAATAAACGAAAAAAAGTTGAATGAACCGGAGAAGTAGAACACAAAAATTGAGACGAAAAAATTAATAGCAAACAAAAAGTAGAAGACTTTAGTACTTTCTCGTAAAAAAAGGAAATTTTCCAGTCGTGTACTACAGAAATTTACTAGCAAATCATTTAATACAGGAGCCGATTTTTTTTTGTTTTAATACTCCCATAGTCTTATTTATATAGTGATGTACAATTTGTTCATCAATCCATGTGGTACAAAGTCACAAAACAAAAACTCTTTTCATTCCTTAAACTTTTGTTTCAAGTGACATAACAACCACATCTCTATCCTCATATCAACCACAATATCATTATTCTTCTTCATTCTACTCCATCTGCCAGCCAACGTACAATCTCTCGGCAACATCCCACCAACAGCCATCGGTATGCTCACTCAACTTCACATACTCTCAACACGTCCCAACACACTCACTCATCACATTCTTTTGAGAACATTAACATATATTAACACTAAATCTAGAGGTCCTATGTATTCAAAACCACTTTCAGATGCATATCTTCATGGTACAAGCTATCACATTCAAACAAAAGTAACCATGATACTAAACTATCAAATTATTCCCACACTCTAAGCTTAGCCTATTCAAAAATACTTTACAACTAAAACTCGAGACAACAATTTACCAATGTCATTAATTTATTACATTAGCACTAGAAAAACATAGTTTGAGCAAAAACTTAATTGATAACAAATTCTTTTTTCTTTTTATTTTACACATTTGACAACCCAATAAATCACGATACACATTAATCGTCAACGTACCCTTATTATATATATGTAACTAATATGTATATACTCGATATAATGAGAGCATATTCATATTATTGATTTCTGTAATGAGAACCGATCGGGACTACCTCATAACTGCTTATTGATGTTTACCTAATAGTTAAAGTATAGATTTAACTAAAACTGTATTTGAACGAATGGTAAACCATTAGGCATGTATACTATCGAGATACGATTCAATGTATAAATATCTAATTTTGCGCCACTTTATAGCTTGTCATATTGATGGCTTTGTACTTACATGTGTTGTGTATCACAAAGTTATCTTTCAAGTAATCATATTGAAGTATGCCACATGCTCTGATGAATAATGTTCCTGAGAATTACATCACATTTATAAACTAAATCCGGAAATGAATTGAAGCTTTATTGTGAGGATAGAAACCAACAAATGTAAGTTGTTTCTTTATACACCGGAAAATGCATAACTATAAAGTAAATAAAAATATAACAATTAAAAAGAAGAATTTCACAAATGTACGTATTACACGTTTTATAAGTCATTGAATACATGCATTTGTTGTGACAATTCTAATTGATAACTTCACAAATGAACTCTATGTTGGAAAAAATTGGTCAATATTTGGGTTTGAATGACAATTGATGGTCATCAAATATACTAATGGGGCTTTAGAGCAAGATTAATGTATGGTCATATGAAAGGTCCAATTTAATTCTATGTTCATGAGCCATTAGTAGGATTGATTATAATAGTTAATTTGACCGTTTTCTTTCATCCTCCCCACTTATATATTGAGAGCTCTTCTCTCATTTTATCACACCGAAAAATACACAACTCATCACTCCTCTCCTTTTGTCTTACCATTCATATTTCTTGTGTATCCGGTTCGTAATAAAGTGAAGGCACGGTTTTGGTTCGCCTTGATAACTCGTTTGTGCTAACGGGGTTATCCGTTGTTGTTGTATCCTGGGAGATAGACGTTCATGATTCTCAAGCACCATAGAGAGGACGAATCTGTCTTAAGGAAACTTTGAGCATCACAGGCCTCAACATTTTTCTTGTTTGTGTTTTTTGGGTCTCAACAATTGAAAGATTTACGGTATCATTTCTCTGCACTTTTATGTTTTATATTATGATTTGTTTGTCTCTAATAGCAATACACGTATCATATACTACAATCTTAAGACAGACTCCTTTATGAGAGCTTCGTAACAATATAATGAGTGTCCAAAATGAAGCTAATGTGAATGAGATATCGAGTCTCGAACTATGCCATTTGGAATGTAACTTAAGGAATAAAAAATAGGACAAAGTTTATCCCACATTGGTGGGTGAAGAAACTGAATTTGGGCTCAAACTAAATGAAGCCACGTGGAGCAGAACTGGGCTTATTTCTTTTGCTCCAAGTCAGTAGTTTTAAAGACCCAACTTTTGACCTATTTCCTTATTTATTGCTTTGGATTGTAAAAGCAGATATGCGGGGTCTGTTACGGTTTATGTTTAAACTTGATAACAGTCAATTGAATGAAATTGATCACGTTTAATTGTGAATCATTAAATCTGTTGTTCCATATTGTAGTATAAATCCAAGCTATCTCAGCCATTCCAAGACACACCAAAAATCACAGCTTCACTCTTATTTCTTACTACTCACTCAAGAACTCCGACGAAATTTCAGGCAAGTTGGTTCTCTCCGGCAGTACTTCTGCTTAAGCCGTTGTACCCTGGGAGACAACCGTCTTTTTGGTAGACGCGAACTGTTTTAAGGGAACCGTGTTCAACACGGGACTCGGCTATGTATTTTATATGTTATAATTGTGATTCCTGTTGTGTAACATTCCTCTCTTTGCATTCTTTGATTATATGTTTACTTATATGATATGCTTTAACTTCTTTATATGTTGTTATTATCTAATTATGTTTTTGGGTGTGGTACAATTCTCCTACAGTACTTAAAACAGTTCCAAAATACATTACCCAATGACAGTATTTGGAACAATCTTTTAAACGGTTTTGGACTGCTTTTTGAGAACATTTAGATCATGTTTTCGTTTGATCTTGTGTGTTAATAGCATTCACATAAGTTTATTATAGTATTTCTGGACATATCTATACATATATATGGGACTACATATGACACGTCACTAATGCTGACTAGACATTTTAATGTTGACATGGCACATATTTGATGAGGTGGAAATGGTGATGAGGCACAATTTCCAATTACATAAGAAAAAAATGAGTATATTTCAAGGTTCGAACTCTGGTTTTGGAGTTCAAACACAAGCACCTCAACCATTAAGGCAATCCACATCTTGTTGTACTAACTCTTCTTTCCAAAGTGGTATTCATTCTCAAACTCTAACATCTTCAATATTATCAAATAAACATAACTGAAACCCTACTCATTCGGTCAAACATTAACTATCCCCTCCCTATTTCACTCGGCTTTCCCAAAAAAAAACTCCTCCAATTCACAAAATGCATATCATAATTTAAACAAAGATTGAGCTAATCTATACCATGTTTCAATATAACAAGTATGGTTTGAAAAGTGACGGGAAAATCAGGATATGGTTTTAAAAAGCATATCCACAACTGATTTTAATGGCACAAAAGTGACGGGCACAATCAGGTTAGGTTTAATTCGAATTTTTTTAATATTTTTTTAATAATTAAGTTATTTTGCATATGCTTTATGAGATTCGGGACTATGGAATCCTACATTTGACATTTAAGCATATAAGTTTTTCCTAATAATATGATTTTTGAAATGATTGCAGGGACTTTCCTGATAATCGGTATTTTACACATCTAATAATGAGGTATATCTTATATCAATTTATGTAGATTTGTAATGCGGTTCTTGCTGCACTAATTATGAATGCCACCCTTGTGCTTCCGGAGCTGGATACAAATTCTTATTGACATGGCAACAGGTATCTCTATATAGTTGTATAAAAAAGGTTTGACTATTGGTCATGTATAAATATATGAATACCATGGCTCGATATTCAAACATGGTTTGTGCACATGTACAGTGGTTTCCAAGGTATATATGATGTTGATCATTTTATCAAGTCGTTGCGGTATGATGTACGTATTGTCGAAAGCATTCCCGAGTGAAGGAAGAATGGAAGGACAAAAAAGATGGGATATTTTTAGGTGATTGGTGATCTTAACAAGATGATTTCTTTTTCGTAGATTCGCCCCCCTAGAAAAGCTCTTATAAGTTGGTATACGAATGAAATAATATATATTACAACTGCTCGTGATATATATTACAAATGAAATAATATAATTAATACATTATCTTTATAGAAAATGAAAAAAAAAGTGTGCCAAATTACATGGTTTGTATCATAGCTGCTTCGATATATTTTATTCACAGGAACAAAAAGCACGGAAGAAATACCGAGAAGATAACTTTGCTGGAAAAAAAACTTGTGTATAGTGAACGAAGGGCTATTGGAAAATGTCTCTAGAAGAGGTACCTCTAACTTCTTTTTTTCTATATATTTGGCCGGTTAAATAACATCATATTTAACTAAAAACCGTAGTGGAAATGCCTCCTGAAGCGGCCCACTTGACTTCTCACGATCTTATTAATGTGGGATGGGGCTATTAGTGGTTGATGAATGGGTACGAACTTCCCACGATCTCTGAGTATTTGTGTAATTACTAAACGAAATAAAAAATCTTTCATAATTTGTACACTTTAAAATAATCAAACCTTTTATCTATCTTGACTTTTGTTTTGCAAATAGATCGTTTTACCAAAATGAACAGTTTATGACACTATATTTCTACAATTAGTCAGGAAATGAAGTGTTTCGGGTCAACCCAATCTTATCCAACCCGCATCAAAAGATACCCGTTTTGGTGTCAGTTTAAAAACCAAAGTTGTTGAAGTTATTCATCAACATTCCCTATTGATTTGCGTGTAACTGTAATGTTATTTAATTATTTGCATATACTTATCTTTAATTTAAGCCTTTTCTATTTATTTCATGATGTTTGGCAAATAAGAAAATGTTATAACACAAAACTGAAGCCAAGACAAATTGTATAGTGGTAAAATCAACCATAAACTTTAAGAGGTAAATCCTTAGGATCCTGGGACTTAAATGATGTCAACATTCCCTATTCAATATATTTATGTATTATTATGACCTACAGAAGCATGTATTGCTTGCTTGAAAGTTGGTTCCGATTTAGTACATCATGGAATCCCAAAGGCAAGCTAATCAAATATGTTCATTCCCTTTAAAACAAGTTACGCAATAGAAGTATGTTTCGAATTTTAACAATAAGAAGGCTATTTCCTATAGAAAGTAATTTTAAGTTCACACGTAGCACCATTAACTAACAAGTGTATGTGTAAGGGGATAGCTTGGCTACAATTTTTTTAGCCAATTAGCTACAATCCTTCATAAAAATACACTAGCATTGAATCTGGGACCCACAGAAAAGAATAGCCAAATCCAAAACAACTTTTTGGTTGTTGGACATGGTTCATTTATGTTATTTTTACCTTAGTGGCATGACAATTTGCATTTGTTTTTGAAGTACTTCTTCATCATCCTAATGTTTCTCTTTGGCTTACAACATGTTTTTTGGGTTGGACTATATTTTAACAACAGACGAGAGTGGCTAATAGGGGATAATGCATGCTCTGCATATTCATACATATCAGTTCCTTGGTATGATACTTTTGGTAAGTTATTCTCGGTCTTTTGTCTTGTAAATAGTTACATCAAAATTAATTTGGCTCCGTTTCATGTTGTATCGTTATTTATTCTTGAATTATCTTTCCTACAACAGGTTCGGATGCTGTAAAGTTCATCGTAAATCATGCAGTTGTGCCAGCTATTTTTTGTGTGCCACAAACATTAAAAGATGTGAGCTTTGTTACATTTGGTTTCACTGCTTTTTTTTTAATCTTACATCGTTCACAAATACGAGCCATGTAAAATATCATTACAGAATCAATTTAGTTTTTTGAGGTTTCTTATTTTTGTCTCATCTTATACATATGCCAAATTCCAGTTGCTAAGCTGCTTGTCTCAAGTTCAATTCCTTCTGTGCATCTAATAGTGGTATGTAACCAATTTTTTCACTAATAGTAGTGCCAACAATCCGGATGAAAAAAAATGGAGCTGTCAACTTAACCAAATTTTGTATGTACGGGTCGATTTTGGGTTATGTTTTATCTCTAACTTGTCAACAAAGTAAAACAGAAAAGTTAGGATAAAAGAAAAATAGATCGAGTTTCAGCCAAATTATACTTTTCATACGTACAAAGTACTAAAACACTTTTAGAAAAATATACGTAGATTACTATTAAAACCAAAATTACTGATTACAGTTTTCTGAAAAAGGACACCAAGTCTTTATACTTTTCATAAGTACAACCTCAGAGTCTTGACCCATAATCATTTGGACCCATACCTGACTTGCGTTTGTCACCATTCTGATTTGCCACTGTCAAGGTGATTGGAGCAAGCGATGATCAGTTAGAATCCTTTCCGGTGCAAACATATATTGAGATCATAACATATACGAGACTGGAGATTCAGGTAAATTTGAATTATTTCTCTTGTATGAGCATCTTAATTGTAGTAATTACATTGAACTAAGATAATTCAAGTTGAACCTGTACACATTTCTAGAATATGACGTGCATCAACGTTTTTCAGGGCCAAGAATACCCGAAACAGTTCTGTCCACCGAAACCAAAGGATGTGGCTATACAAGTGGAACCATTGGGAAGCCAAAGGTTCTCCTTCCATTTTGCATCAGTATCACCTTATAATTTTTATGTTTGACTCCTTTAATCTGAGTTTTCTCATCTCTTCAAGGGCAATGTTTCTCATGAAAACTTAATTGCAAACAATGCTGGTCAAACTATGCGAATGAAATTCTACCTTTATACATGTGAGTTATCTAATTAACAAACGGAACACCCAAGTCTTAAGTGATCTTAGGTTACCAAATATATAAATTGTGTCACAGATATATATCATATCTTCATTTGGGACATATATACGAAAGGAGCACCCAAGTCATGTTGGCTTATTTTGGAGGTGGAATAGGGTTTGGTACTTTGGTTTGGTAGAAAGGCCAGTATTCTCACAGAAACAACTTTTATGTGACTGTTTCAAGAGTGAATACTAAAAAAGGTTTGAAGTTCTTTGTTGAGACAAAGACTGCGAATACACAAATTCCACAACAAATGACGTGTACAAAAAAGCTTTATTTTGTATATGAATAATGACCATACATTTTTTTTAAACGCTTTTTTTTATTGTTCTTTTTAAATGAATTACATAATTCGTCAAGTAATATTATGAAGCTAGCCAGCCCATTCGGGCGGGCTATGAAGCTAGTCTCTATATATTTGTTTATGGTTGGAGATGTGCTTATCATATGATTTATGTTGTTCTAGTACTCATGTATCTTATATGCTCTGGATATTTTTCAATTTTATATGCTGTTTTCATGAAAGTTTTTAATATGATATTGTGCTCTGGTATTATGTTTTATGGTGGAATCACTATGCTTATACTTTGTGTAAGTTCTTTGCTCAAGTCTTACAATCAGCCCCTTTATGTGTTATACTTAAACAGCTTTTATGCCATGTTTATTTTAAGGGCAAATGACAAAAAAATGCATCGAACTTGACACTTTTTATGATTGTGTGTAGCCAGCTATTTTTTTTCTTATTATGTGTACTGAACTTTCAAAATTTGATTATTGTGTGTATTTTGTGACCATTTTACCCTTAATTTTTTCAAATTTCAAAGGGTAAAATGGTCATTTTACATGGCAGAATAGTCACAAAATACACATAATAATCGAAATTTGAAAGTTCAGTACATACAATAAGAAAAAAATTAGTTGGCTACACACAATCACATAAAGTGTCAAGTTCGATGCATTTTTTTGTCATTTGCCCTTATTTTAATGCATAGTTTTTGTATCAAAAAGGTCATAACGAAATATCGATATAGAAGTTGTTAATTAGCTAAAGTAAGAGTGCTTATTTCAGTTTTATAATGATGGTTAGTTCTGAATTTGGTTATGCAAAATCAATATATACAACAATCTTAAGACAGACTCTTTTTTTTGTGCTGCTATTAAAGATTTACCGTGTTCAATTCATGCTAGAAACAACAGTATGAAACTTGATTTTTGAGATTATTAATAACGTTTGTGTTAAAGAAAACTTAAACTGTTGCATTGAGTACGTCACTTTTAATGTAGCTATTAATACAATTTTATATGTGAGTAATTGATGGAGAGTCTAAATTGCATCTCGTCCCTAGTCAAATGATAGTTATTTATATTGCTTATGACTATTTTACTGCTATTACACATGATTTTTTAGTGTGTAACTTTTTTGGTCCTTTGGTGTTTGGATATATTTTGAGGGAAACTACGCCAGAATGCTTTGCCACTTAAAATTGATTATTTGCAACAATAGTTGGTGTTAATGTTCGAATGAGACATGTAATTTTATGGTTAACTAAAAGTGCTTAACTTTTCATTTGCATTAAACTCATACCGGCTTGATTGTATATTAAGAGGTCATGAATAAGGAAATAATGAGATTTCTTCATTTATTAATTAAGCTTTATTACTATTGCCCGTTATCAAAGCATGTATAGTTTTATTTGTTAAATGTATTAATATTCATGATTATGAGTCAATGATTATATGTGAAGGGTTACAGAAAAAAGAACCGTTTTGGCCTTGCTATTTTGATTGCTAATAATTGATTTATGGATATTAGTATCATAAAAGAATTTATGCATACGTAATTTATGAGTTTATATGTCTTGTTTAGAAAGAGCATGTCAATCTATCCTGATAGTTACTCTTAACTATATGAACTTATTTGTGTCAAAGAGACTGATATAAAACTTTATTTGCTTAGAAATGTTTTATGATTATTATGACACTAATATGTAAAGGAACTTAGTGCTCACCTTTTCGGACCTATTAAATATGGTAGTGATTTCAAGGAACATGAAGTATAGTTTTTGAAATCTTGTTTAGGATTAAACAATTTTCGGGTTGTTTGTCCTTGTTTCAAAAATTTGTGAATCAACATTTTTTTTGAACAATGGAGTGCTCAAAGCATGTTGGTCAAAATCATGTCATGATACTAGTTTGTGCAACTAGTATTGGTTTTTATGACTAAATATTGGGATTAAACTCATTCTTGCGGAATATGAATTTTGGTGTTATTTGGAATCAAGAATAATGGTTGTCACAGCTACACAGTGGCGGAAAAATGATTTGTTCGCGATTTCCATTTTCGCACAACAACTCATTTTGGACAGTTTGTTGTCACGAATCTGCAGCCGTGAAAACATAAGTTTTTCACATGGTAAATGAACACGTCTCTGCCCCAAATTTTTGATAGCGCTTAGCCACAACTTAATTTTTGATTTCTGGAAAGTTAGAACCTAAATGGGTGGACTGGTTGGTCACATATTTAATTTTGGTACGATGGTTATTTTTGGACAGCTTTGCTATTAGAACTGAGCTGTCGGGAAAAAAAATGCATTTATTTATTATTATTATTATTATTATTATTTTCATAATAAATGAATACTAGAACCCAACCTTTTACGTTAGGTGGCTAAGACCTTAAACTTGATTTGTAGAAAGTTTGAGCTTAAATTTATAAGCCATTCAATCGCAATTTCTATTATGATATAGAAATTCATTTTGGACAAGTTGATGTCTCATGTGCAATGTTGCGAGAAAATGTGTTTTTCTCATACTAAACAAAATTGATTTTTGCACCAATTTTTTCTTTTTACCGTGATTAGGTAAATATCTTAAACTTAATTTTTAGAGGGAAAAAAAATTGAGCATAAACGGAAGAATCATTTGATCGCACTTTGTATTTTAATACAACAATTTTTGTGAGGCATACATTTGATTTGTTTAGTACAACATTTTTTGGTTCTTATAATACAAAATTATCTGATATTTTGTACAATGTTCAACGCAAAATTGTTTGTTTCATTTGGTGCAAAATATTTGTGGCAAAGTAATGCCTATTTAAAGTTGTTTTGTGCGGTTTTGCACAACTAATTTTGTAACATGAGAATATACAAGTCACTCGATTTTGTATCGAGTATTGGAAGTTTGGATGTTTCAAATATTTTGTTGTGAATATTGTTGCGAATAATCAAACTACTTATTATTCTAGAAAGATGAAAAATCGTCAAGACTTGTTATAACTCATATTGCTAATAATCGAACGGTTTGTCATATGTAAGAAATGACTATGTGTTGAATATAACCGTGTAGGACATTGTGAAATTTCAAGAAAGAACACACATATAGATGAAAACGAATTATGTTGGTTTATGTAACTAACTTGAACTGTGTGATTGTCATCCAATGTGAGCTATTATCCATTCGCTAAGTTGGACATATTTTGATTGTGTAAAATGATTACACATTGATTTTATGTGATTATAATCACATAATAAATTGGGATAATCATATAATGATAAGAGATTAAATGTGATTATATATAATCACAAGTGAATTGGAATGATATGTTATAAGTGTAGGACTTACACATATAACTTATGAGATCCTCCTAAAACATGTGTGGTTTAAGGTGGTGATTTGTCTAAAAGAAGAATGTTAGTAGATGAAGCTATGAGTAATCAGAATGATGCATCTTCTGTCATACGCTTGATTCATTGGTCTATAGCATGCTAGATTTGGAATCTGTTAATTATGATACGGAAAATAATTAACATAAGACATTCAAAAAGTTTGCATACACTAGTATGAAACTTGTGAAGTGACAAATTACTAAGGATCTTGATGTCATATCCATGTGAAAAAAAATCTTATAAACAAGATTAATACATTGAAAGAGAGAACCTTTCTAGAAAATTCTTGAGGTAAATTCCATGTGGGGGATTCCGGCCTAGCTTGAGTTCAAAAGAACGTCAACAAACATGAAGTTCTTGCCTAGTTGGAATACTCAAGAATTACCTAGAGCATGATATATTTAGAGTTGCACGAAACTCAAATTTGTACAAACATATTATGTTGATACAACAACTACTCTCAGCATGGGTTATCCCTATTGACAATATGAAGTCATAGAATAGCTTTGCGGATCCGCTTGTGAAAAGCTAAGTGTGAGAGTTAGTTAGCAAGTCGTGAAGAGGAATGTGACTAAAGCCCTTGAAAAGTTTTTATGAAGGAAAACCTAACCCATCTGACTGGAGATCCCAAGATCTGGGTTCAATAGGACAACCTACTTGTATAAACTGAGGTCACTGTGGGGGAGTAATAAACTCCACATTTATTTAAGGGAGTTAGTAAACTTCCTAGTCCATTCCTATAACAGTGACAATATGAGGTTAAGCACATGGCTTTTAATGATTAATCGAGAATCACCTATGTGAGAGAGAAGTGGGGTCGCTTCTAAGGGAATTGTGGGGGCGCAATTCTTAACAGCTCTCGCCGAACCAGGCTAATGTTCATGACCATAACGAACATAACTATGAGAACAAAAAAGTGTCAAGGAGATATTTGTGTGAATATATATTTTCGTCTCCACAAACAGCGGACAGTTCAAAGACATCAAGTTCTACTGGCTGCTAGGAGTCTAAGTATATTTCACAAGGGAAAGTTCAAAGGGTAACACCTACCTATCCTTTGCAAATATCAACTGCAAAACTCTATTACAACATCGATTCGTTGGATTTTGTTTCCTTTTATCAATTTCATTCATGTGGGGGATTGTTGGAAAAAATTGGTCAATATTTGGGTTTGAATGACAATTGATGGTCATCAAATATACTAATGGGGCTTTAGAGCAAGATTAATGTATGGTCATATGAAACGTCCAATTTAATTCTATGTTCATGAGCCATTAGTAGGATTGATTATGATAGTTAATTTGACCGTTTTCTTTCATCCTCCTCACTTATATATTGAGAGCTCTTCTCTCATTTTATCACACCGAAAAATACACAACTCATCACTCCTCTCCTTTTGTCTTACCATTCATATTCTTGTGTATCCGGTTCGTAATAGAGTGAAGGCACGGTTTTGGTTCGCCTTGATAACTCGTTTGTGCTAACGGGGTTATCCGTTGTTGTTGTATCCTGGGAGATAGACGTTCATGATTCTCAAGCACCATGGAGAGGACGAATCTGTCTTAAGGAAACTGTGAGCATCACATGCCTCAACATTTTCCTTACTTGTGTTTTTTGGGTCTCAACAATTGAAAAATTTACGGTATCATTTCTCTGCACTTTTATGTTTTATATTATAATTTGTTTGTCTCTAATAGCAATACACGTATCATATACTACACTCTAATGTTCTTCAAATAAATGACAAAGGCGTCTTCGAAGACTATGTACGCAATCTCGCCAAAACTACATAGACAATTTTCAATTCTTTAACTTATTGTTATATTTTGACGTCATAACTATTTTTCGAATAACATCGGTCACGATTAAATTAAAACGAAAGTGAACTCTAATGTTATTCAATTAAATGACAAAGGTGCCTTCGAAGACTATGCATGTAATCCATAGGCAATTTTCAATTCTTTAACTTATTGTTAGAAAAGTGGTTGATGGTGTGATGATAATATCATATAATCCATTTAAGTTGTTTTATGTTCACTTTCTAAATAAAGCTTAGAATAATTTTAAAATATATAGATATATGAGTTTGATCTTGATAGATAAACATGTAACTTATTTGAAGTAACAGCATGGGGCGCTACCTTTTGATGTTCACGTCTTATCATGCTCGAAATGATATTAGCTTAACCTAATTTGCAATAGTTTTTTTTTTTTTTTTTTTTTTTTTTCTTCTTTCTTTCTTTTTTTTTAAAAACAATTTATTTGTATTTAAAAAAATCTTTCTAGTAAGATGCTAGAAAAGATGGTTTACAAGAAACAAGTTAATTAATCCATGTTGGATTGAGTTTTCTATTACTATAAAGGATCCAAGAATGAGATAGGATTTTGATCTCATCTCGTAAAATATCCTTACGGGTTGGCTTTAGGTCGAAGCAAAGCTTATTCATGTAATTCCATATGGTCCATAACGTAATTTGAATCACCCTGTCAATACAAGCTTTGATGGGCTTGTTGTAAGTAACCGAGTCACCCCATTGGATCAAGTCTCCAAGAAGTTCAGGAAAGTCCGCGAACCCCCACCAAGTTGCTACCATGGACCACAAAGAGGAGGCTATGGTGCATTCCACAAGCAAGTGTTGAGATGTTTCGATTGCCTCTTTGCATATCGGACTTCTAGTTGAGTCCACATCAATGCCGCGTAAGTCGAGATTGAAACGGGTTGGCAACCTATCTCTAACCAAACGCTATGTAAAGACATTGAGTTTGATTGATAGATTCTTGCTCCAACGAGTTTGAGCAGTAGCCATATCCTCACTTAATAGGGTTTAGAGTTTTCAAGAATACAAACCCATTTGTCTTGAAAGTTGGATGGAGAAAATTGTTGCAAAGTCTCCAAAAGAGCATTGAATTGTTATGCCTCTGGACCATGTGTGGGAGCTCGACGCCACAACCAACAGTGAGAGTAAGTTCCATTTGAATGGATACATCTTTCATTAATGGTGCAATTATTATTTGTATCGAGTAGATATAGCCTAGAAAAATGTCTTTTAAGCATAGTTCTCCAATCCATAGCTCGTTCCAAAATTTAAAAGTCGAGCCGTCCCTCCACTTTTCTTCTAAAAACAGAATGTAAACTAATGTTTGCTCTAAAAAAATATTTGTGGAGGTTTGCTATGGATTTCCATGGGCTATAGGAAAGTCGTGAGTTATTAGATTCTAAGTCGAGACAACCATTTATCACATGAATAGAAATAATAATGTTTTTCCAAAGTGTATTTTGTTCTGAGTGAAAACGCCACCACCATTTACCCAACATAGCAAGATTGGAATCATGAAGACTTCCAACTCGTGTTCCACAAAAAATACCCTAATTCGTATCCCACAAAGGTAAAAGAAAGACAATTTTTCATACAAAAAGGAAACATAACACCTAGTTGTTATCATACAACGCATTGGCGGATCTAGGATTTTGTAATAGGGTATGCACTTGTTAACGATGCTTTCTTAATAAAAAAATACTTACAAAAATCTAGTTTTCGGGTCAGAATTTTCTTTTAAAACGGGTCATTAGAGAGTTTAACTGGATATATGGTTTATATACACGAGTGTATTTTGTATTTTAGTCTAATGACTAAGTGACATAAATAACCTAGTGAATAACTCGGAGTAATGTAGATCCTTTTCTAGGTTCTCTTGAGTCGGCTTAGCTCTTGCATGTAAGGGAAAAGGGTTAGTGCACTAGATGATTTACGTGAGAGTTACTGCACTAGATGATTTTACAAGGGTAATGGCCAAATATTTGTAAGCATTTATTAACGTGGTCGTTATAGAATATAGATTGTTGTCGACAAATCTATTAAAAAGAATGATTAAGATGCTTTATTATTCAAATGAACATGAAATATCATGTTGACCAATAAAAAATTGATAAATGAAAATAGATCCACTTCGAAGTAAAAAAATATAAGATTCATTATTTTGTTTACTCACAATAGCTCACAACATGACCTATCATATTAAATTTCATGGCATTCGATGCTAACAAAACTTTTTTTTTATTAATATAAATCAGATTAAGGTTGGGAAGTATACCATGCATGATGCCACAAATCTTATATGATATAAAACCAAAACTTATAAACCATGATATAAAATTGCAAAATGAAAATAACATGTCATCAAAGTACCTAAATTTGTATTTATAGAATTTTAAAAGCATATAGACCATTTAAATATAGTTGAATTTATGTGACATAGGGAGGCGAGAACTTGGGTTAGTTTCAGATATTACGAAGTAATATCTTCTCACTCACCAATCATTCATCTTCTTTTACTCTCCTTCATCTTCATCAAAAGAAAATAAGGTGTGCACTATGTTTTTTCACTTGTTTTACAGGGTATGCACAGCTGAAAACTACTAGAAAATTAAGAAATATTTTTTTCGTTTACACTACGCCAAGAACTAACCGGGTATGCACGTGCATACCCACCCTTGTGTGTAGATCCGCCCCTGATACAGTGATACAACGTAAAACAAACAACCACCAACCCATGTACCTAAAGTTATACAGAGGTTGACAATGATTTGTAATTTGTCTAATTATCATCTTAATTATATATTGTATTAGAGTTTGTTTATCCATCTATGTGGGATAAAGTCAAAGCTCGTCTCCTTCTTCGAACTTTTGTCTACTACCTCACACAAACTCCTCATTTCAACCACAACACCATAATGTTGTTGTTCGATACCCTCGCCTATATGTACTATCGTTACATTCCAACAAACTCGATCACCACTCACATTTTTTTTATAAATTCTAACAAGAGCAACCATGAATCATGACATATATAGTTTGTAATATGAAGAACAAGCCATAGATTCAAATAAGGTGATGAAAACAACATGTATAGATGATTAGTGGTACATTCGACCCCTCATTAGTTTAAGGAAATGCACGGCCACAACAGTCATTGCAATGACTAAATCGATTCGAGGCAAATAGAAATAGTAAAAGTGGCTTGTGATATGTGGCTTGTGATGATTATGGTTCTCGCAATGTAACCCTCGTCATGCATTTCATATGTGGCTTGTGATGTTAAATAAGCTCAAGACTAAATATGTGTTGAAGCAATGGGATGTTAATAGTGTTACTAACTTGAACCTGCTTCGATGCCCTCTTTGTAACACACAACCTGATTCTCACACGCACTTGTTCTTTGAATGTACCTTTTCTTCGCAGCTTTGGAGTCTGGTAAGACGGCATGCTGGTATGGATAACATTGGTGCTAGATTGGTGAATATTTTAAATTGGTTACATCCGTTATCAGTTAAGAATTTGGCTAGGAGTATTTGCGCTAGGCTAGTGGTAGCGGCTTCTAGCTACTATATATGGCAAGAACGTAACAACCGTATTTTCAAGAAGTCTTGTACAACTAAACAAGTTCGGGATTTCATCATTACAAATGTCCGTTTAAAGCTTATATCTCTTCGTTTCAAGAAATCTCTTAAAATTGCAAGGCTTTTAGAGATTTGGAAGATTCCTAATGTGGCTGATAATGATGAATCAGGATAAGTTTGATTGGTCTATTCGTTTGCTATCAGTAGGGTTGCTTGTGGGGTCGCTTGTGGGGATGCATGCAGTTGGGGTATAGTTTTGTGTGTGTTTGTTCTTTTGTTATTAGTACGTACGATTAAAATGGCTACTTGTCAAGCCATGTAGTTTTGGTTACGCATTTTTAGTACGTTTAGGTTAATATAGTACTCAGACATATTTCTTTGTACTTAACGATTTATTTTTTTGGTGTGAATATACTTATCAGGGTAATACCTTTTACCAAAATAAAAAAAATAAAAATAATAAAATAAAAAATGTGAGTGGTATTGTAATTTAGTTTAAGGAATTTTGGTTAGTTTTATGTCGTAGGTGTGGTACACTTTAATGTCCGACATTTATTGTTTAAAATATTTTCAATGTCCATCACTAGGTCTATGCATTTAAAACACTACCAAGGTATCCGCGTATCCGCGTCATGCGGCGATGGGTACCTTGTAACTATATTTTGCGGCGAGCAAATGTTATTCGGTTACACATTTAAAAATAATTGTACGAATGAATGAATTGGTGTTTGTTGTTACAATGTTTTAAATTGGTGTTGTTACAATACTGTGTATTTAGTTTCCAGGAAGAGAGCTGAATTTTGAAGTATGTATTGAATTAATAGCAAAATTAATACAGTTTTGTAACTTATTTTGAAATGCGAGACTTCTTTTTATAATAAGTGCGTAGGCTTATTTTTTTAAAACTTTCTTTTTATAAAAAGTCCTAAATACATTATAAAACAGTATAGATAAGACATACTACAAGCGATCACATTCAAACTAAAAACGATATTGATAGATACTCAAATACGAATCCAATAAATACAAGAGCTCCAAGACGAGATATATAGCATTTGATCAGTTGTGTACTTGTGTGAGAATTGGTTGTTATACAATATATATGTACACACGATTTTGAAACAAGTTCATGTGTGTAACCATTTTTTTCTATGACATGCTATCACATACAATTAAATTTTATTTATTTTGGAACAAGCATTCCATGTAACATAAATATACGTGGCAACATGTCAAATACCATTGTATTTGTACCTGTGTCTTTAAAGTTACATTCGTCATAGCTAGAAATATATGAATCGTATAAAAACGTTATGGTTTTTTAATTCAATAAGCTATATTGTAACTACATAATCAAACATGAATAAGTACAACTATGGTGTTGAAATTAGATAACATGACATTCAATAAATAATCACAAAAACATCAAAGTATACATGCGGAAGCGTATAGGATTTATTAACGAATAATTAATTAACATAAGAAGAATATGCGTACCTTACTTGATTCTAGCCGAACAAGAATCAAATCCACAAATTAGCAATGGAAGAACCCTAATTTGTTTTAATTAGGATTATATGAATTACCCCTTACCGTTATGTAATTCAATCCAAGAATACTAACAATATTGTGTTAGTACTACTTTCTTGTACACACGTACTAAACCGAATTAAAGTAATGCTAGTTTTATCAAACAAATTACTTGATGTTTGGAAAAGAAGTGGATCGATCCCTAGGTGAGGGTGTCGACCGGTTTTGAGAGCAAAAACACACACAAAACACTTTTAGGTTTAGCTAATGAATACAAGCGATAATTTACAAACACCCTTGGTTTTGTATATATACTCAAGCAAACTTGGTGAACAAGTTTGAGTTGTAATTGGGTTGGGTTGGGGTTCCCTTGGTCGATTGGTGCTATGCATCCCAAGGGGATTCCGGAACCTTCCCATTATTTACAACTTAGTCCTTTTTCAAATACATTTAACACCCATTAGTCCATTACATTAATTACTTAACGTCCGTTAGTTATTTCGTTTAATTAATAAATAAATACAACGTTTATATTTAATTATTTAACTTTAATTCTCATACGTAAAGTGTGCAACCCCGTGGTCTTGAGTTCGATCCTAACTCACGTCTACTAATTTATATCCATAAAACTAACAGCTCCCACTTGGATATATCTTAATAGAGTGATCACATCGGTTAGCGTCTAGCAACACTTCGATGCCTCTAGTACGACTCGAGTAAGGTTCCTAAAAAACCTTTTAATGATTTCTCATTATTATTATCCTTTGGTTTCTAATAGTACGTTAAATAAAGATATGAAATTAAGTCATTCTTTATAAAACTATTCTGTTTCTCGTTGTAAGTGATTGATCAAGATTACCAAATCTTCTAAACATATTTAGGGGAGAATTTGGGTACGGCCGCACAAACATCTTGTCAACCCTACGAGGGGCCCAACAGTATTAAACTCCAAATAAATTTGAAGGAACAAATTATATCTTTACTACAAGAATAACCCACAAACTTTGTAACATTTTTGAAAACAACCCTTATAACTACCAGTTACGTATAGCGTTAAGTTGCTCCACAGAAATGCACTACATTCATGACACTTATCTGGTATCTCAAGTCTAAGGATAAATATTCATAATTTACTTATAACAATATCCACAAAGTAAATTATGTAGTTGGGATAAATCCTATATTCAATTTATTGAATATCATCCAAAATTGGTATGCATTCTCGTCAATATACTTTCAAGTATATTCTACCACATCTTTCAGGTTTGTCTTAATTTAATGATACTCCCATATCATTAATCGACAACGGACATTTAGAATAACTTAGTTACTTACGGATTAAACATGCAAATATAGGACAACAATATTATAAATGAAAATAAACATAATCCAAACTTTATTTCATCAAAATAATAAATGTTTTACAATATCCTTTATCCAAATACTAATCACAGTTATGCATGAAACTATTAGCTAAACGAAGTCCAATTCCATTGGCAAGTCCAATAAGCTTGTTTTTAGCTAAAGCCTTAGCGAAAGGATCAGCTAAGTTATCATCTGTGTGAACTTTCAATAGATTAATTTCACCTTCACGGACTTGTTCCCGAACATAGTGATACTTCCGTAGAAAATGTCTGGTGCCCTTCATGACTCCAGGTTCATTGGCAAATATGATTGCAGCAGAATTGTCACAATACATATCAATAGGCGATTCAACTGAAGGCATAACACCAAGCCCTGAAATGAATTTCCTAATCCAAACAGCCTCCATTGCAGCTTCCAAAGCAGCTATGTATTCGGCCTCTGTCGCAGACATCACAATCGTACTCTGCTTCTTGCTCTTCCAGTCAACTGCTCCTCCATTGATGACAAAGACATAACCCGTCTGAGACTTCGTATCATCTTTATCACACTGCCAGGACGCATCACAGTAACCTGTAACACCAAGCTCTGTGTCTGGATTTCCACCATACACTAAAAACATATATTTCGTATTCCTAAGATAGTTTAGAATATGTTTAACAGCAGTCCAGTGAAGTTCACCCGGATTCTGTTTATATCGACTGGTCATGTTCTGAGCGAATGCCACATCTGGCCTTGTGCATCTCACAGCATACATAATAGATCCTACTGCCAAAGCATAAGGAACTTTCTGCATGCGTGCCACCTCAGCAGGTGTTGAAGCACACATATCGCTACATAAGCCATGCTTTACTTCCATCGGCAAATATCCTTTCTTGGAATTTTGCATATTGAATCTCTTCAATATTTTATCAATGTAAGCGCTTTGACTTAAACCAATTAACCGCTTTGACCTATCTCGGTAGATCTTGATTCCCAGAATGTATGCAGCTTCTCCTAAATCCTTCATGGAAAAACACTTCCCAAGATATGCCTTAACACTTTGCAAACTTGGAATGTCTTTTCCCACAATTAATATGTCATCGACATAAAGAATTAGGAAAATTACATCACTCCCACTAACTTTGTGATATACACATGGCTCATCAAGATTTTGAATAAATCATACCTTTTGATTTCTTCATCAAATCTCTTATTCCATTGCCTTGATGCTTGCTTCAATCCATAAATGGACCTTTGAAGTTTGCATACATGGTTTGGAAATTGTGGATTCACGAACCCCTCTGGTTGCTTCATATAGATGTCTTCATCTAAGCGACCATTTAAGAAGGCGGTGTTGACATCCATTTGTCATATCTCATAGTCATAGTATGCTGCTATAGCTATGAGAATTCTAATAGCTCTAATGTCCGCTACAGGAGAAAAGGTCTCCTCGTAATCAATGCCATAAGTTTGAGTAAAACCTTGCGCAACTAGACTAGCTTTATAGACGTGTATATTGCCATTCATGTCAGTCTTAATTTTATAGAGCCACTTACTTCCAACCACCTTGGCGTTTGGAGGTAAATCGACCTCTTCCCAGACTTCATTTTTTTCTCATGGACTGCATTTCCCCATTCATTGCAACTTGCCATTTGTCCTTATCAGGACTTGCCATGGCAGCTTTATAACTAGTAGGCTCTCCAAGATCTCCTAACATAGTTTCCTCAACCTCTACGTTAAGACATAGACGTTCAGGTGCACGCGTAGTCCTTACGGATCTACGAACGGGAATCACTTCAACTTCTGGTGGAGGACCCAGACTATCAGGTTCTACCGGAAGTACGTTAGTGTTTTCAGAAGGTAATGCATCTTCTTGATCATCTTCCAGATCATAAACTCTCCCACTGAATTATTGTGATACGAGATCACTTTCAAGAAAATCTCCATACCTAGCAACAATTACTTTATTTTCAGTTGGATAGTAGAAGTAGTAACCCATAGTTTCCTTAGGGTATCCTACGAAGATACACTTTACAGATCTTTGTTGGAGTTTATCTGCTGAGTCACGTCTAACATACGCCTCACAACCCCAGACCTTTAAATAAGAAAGGTTAGGAGCTTTACCATGCCATATTTCATATGGTGTCTTATACACCTTCTTTGTAGGAACCATATTTAGAATGCGAACAACTGATTCCAAAGCATAATCCCAAAAGGATAAAGGTAGAGTGGTAAGATTAAATATAGATCGTATCATGTCCAACAATGTACGATTTCCTCTCTCAGATACACCATTTTGTTGTGGAGTATATGGAGAAGTGAGATTCTGGACAATTCCATTCTCAGCTAAGTAATCTTTAAACTCTTGGCTTAGATACTCGCCTCCTCTATCGGACCGAAGAGCTTTAATCTTCTTTCCCAATTACAGTTCTACTTCAGCTTTGAAAACATTAAATGTTTCAAACACCTCATGTTTATGCTTAAGTAAATAAACATAACCATAACGGCTGAAATCATCAGTAAAGGTTAAAAAGTAGCTACCACCTCTCTTTGACACATGTCTAAGTGGTCCACACACATCAGTATGAATAAGACCAAATAGATCAGAAGCCCTCTCCATATTTCTATGAAAAGGTTTCTTCGTCATCTTCTCAAATATGCATGACTCACATTTATCAAATGATTCATCATTGATATTTTGCAAAAGCCCTTCTTGTTGCAGCTTATGCATGCGAGCCTTGCCTATATGAGCAAGTCTACAATGCCAAAGATAAGAAGAATTCAAGTCCAACTTTATCTTCTTATTGATGCTAAACATCAAATTATTATATTTGTTAGATTCATTTCCAATCACATCAATTTCAAACACACCATTCAAAGTAATCGCATTAAAATAAAATACACCATTTAAAGAAACAGAAATTCCATTAAGTGAAATAGTATGAGTAAAACCATCATCCAACAAAACTGAAAAGGAAACAACACCTCTAATTATAGAAGGTGCGTAATGACAATTGTTCAATAACAATACTAAGCCCGAAGGCAATACTAAACTAAACGTTCCTATGGCTTCAACAGCTGCATGTGTGCCATTTCCCACGTGCAGATATTGCTCCCCATAGGCCAGCTTCCTTTCCACTCTAAACCCCTGCAGTGTATTACAAATGTGAATACCACATCCAGTATCATATACCCAGGAATTTTTATGATTTAGAGTAAATAATTCAATGACAAATAAATTACCTGAAGAACCGACGCCCATGGACCCTTCGTACTTCATTTTATTTGCCCGCAATTCATCAAGATACAGAGCACAGTTTCTCTTCCAATGCCCAACGCTCTTACAATGGTGGCATGCTTGATCCTTTTTAGGATTTTCCTTCCTAGGAGTAGGGTTCTTCTTGGGTTGTGGTTGATAGGCCATAACTTGTTTACCCTTATCAACTTTCCCTTTGCCCTTCACCTTCTTGTTGTTCGCACGCTGCGATTTTGGCTTATTAATCCTTGCACCCTGAATAGCAAGTACCTGGGAAGTCGGAACCTTTTGAGGTAACCCTTTTTCATAATCAATAAGAAATGCGTGTAGGTCAGTAACTGTCTTCCCCACGCAGTGCATATTGAAGTTTCTAACAAAACCATTAAAATCCTTGTTAAGGGATCTATTAATCAGATTCACAGCCATGTCATCATCATAAGTTTTGCCAAGTGCCTTTAATTGGTCCATGTAACCTTTCATTTCCAATACATGAGCACTTACGGGTTTACCCTCTCCCTGCCTACAGCTGTGTAATGCGTCGGTCAAGTCATAAATCTCGACAGCAGCTGGTTTCTCAAACATAGTTCGAAGTTCATTGAGCATATTATATGGGAAATAGTTTTCGAACTGCTTTTGTAGAGCAGATTCCATCGTTCCCAACATAAGACAAGCCACATCATTATGACGCTTATACTCAATTTGCCAAGCGTCCTTTTCAGTTTGAGTAGCTGTAGGTCCAGTTGGTTCAGCAGGACAAGGTTCATAAAGGTATTTCAACCGGTCAGCAACTCTACAGACAATTCTCAAAGAGCGGTGCCAATCATTTAAATTCTTAGAGCAAGTCAACTTTTCTCGATCAAAAAAGCTTTTGAACGCAGAACTTAGTGCAGTGTTAGTGTTATCGTTGTTTTGAGCCATTTCTACAGAAAAAGTTCAAGTATTAGTATTTTTGATAATACAATTTTTTAAGAAAATAAAATATACCAAACGGTAATATAAACATATAACCATATAATTTTCTCGAAAACTAGGATCCAAATTATCATAGGTTCATTACATCAGTTGATCTGCTAGTAACGAAAGCATATAATAAGGTAATCTGTTGAACATTAATTGACAAACAATTTCCAACTCCTAGATCATTATGGGGTTTATATTTTCTAACGCTATTGCAAATATAAACATGTTTCATCCCATCTTATGCCTTGAGTCCAGTTCTCACTTCCTACTCAACTTAAGTGTCTAACTTAAAGAACTGCAAATATGTCCATGTAAGGTCTGACTTTACATAGAGATTTACCTCTCCATCACAATCTCGCCAAGTACTGTCATGACGTAAATTGCAACTTCAAGTGTCCCTTTTAATTAGATGGCATATAACTTAATTTAAAAGGGTACTAGTTTTGATTTTATGTGGTCAAATCAAATATGTACAAAAATGTCATGCATTCATCTTGTAGCATAAATTTAATAAAAAACTTTTTATTACTAATTCATAAAGATCAAATTATCAAAGTTTTTTTGATTTGAGGTATTGGGTTTACCAATCAAGGAATTTAGCGTTAATTATCGTCCATTATACCGTACTTTTGCATAAGTGTAAACACTTAGTGTTTCGGGTAATTACCACCGAAGTGGCGTATGGAATTAAAACTACTTCGCCCTTAAGATGAGTTTGTACATTTATGGCTTACTAAGTAGCTCCAATCGAACTCACAGGGGGAAGAGGACCAGGTAAGCGCAAAAGCATAACCTTAGACATCCTTTCAGTGTGATTGTGCGCACTTCTTTATTAACCCCTTTATAATTTGTTCTAGTGGGTGAGCCATTCTAACCATTTAGTACAGAATCATCAATCAATTAAACTATTGAAAACTTAACTCTTCAAAAAACAAATCAAATTTCATCATTGTTTAGTCCATATTATTTTTCTATTCAAAATTACTCTTTGCTTAAAACTGTCTAACATAATAAACAAACAAGTAAACAAATAAAAAATAAACAACTAAAAACAATGCGCACATAATAAACAATTTAATACGTGTAAACAAGTAGCCACGTGCAACTTATTCGATAAAACCCTATTAATAATCAATTTCTAGGTTAAATTAATGTATATATTAATTAGGGCTTTCACTCTCTCAATTGAAAGTGAGCTACATACATCGATGAATCGATTGTGTAAACCCATAATTAATAATATACCAAATTGCACATAATTGATTCATTAATATATATAACTGGAGTCTTCCCCAATTCAAGATTTATTGTAAATAAATATATCTTAACAATTAAACAATTATTAAAGCAACTATCCATGACAAACATGCATGTATCATCATGGATATATCATAACAATTATACAAATAGTTACAAGATCGCATATCAATAATCCCATGTCACATAACAATTATTCATGAATTAATCACGTAACACATATATTAATTCTAGGTTTCGATAAGGTTAGCAAACAATTTTCAAAACCCTAAAAAAAAAATTTACATGTCGACATAAAAAAAATAATGGGGTACGCCCCAATTAAAATTAAATCAACCAAAAAAAAACATAAACCCTAGATTAACCATATCAAACAACATACAATTATTAATTATTTGTTTTATTACGCGTTTATGTAATTAACTACTCATTAAAAACCAATGACTGCCACTGTTGAAATTAGATAACATGACATTCAATAAATAATCACAAAAACATCAAAGTATACATGCGGAAGCGTATAGGATTTATTAACGAATAATTAATTAACATAAGAAGAATATGCATACCTTACTTGATTATAGCCGAACAAGAATCAAATCCACAAATTAGCAATGGAAGAACCCAAATTTGATTTAATTAGGATTATATGAATTACCCCTTACCATTTTGTAATTCAATCCAAGAATACTAACAATATTATGTTAGTACCACTTTCTTGTACACACGTACTAAACCGAATTAAAGTAATGCTAGTTTTATCAAACCATATAACTTGATGTTTGGAAAAGAAGTGGATCGATCCCTAGGTGAGGGTGTCGACCGGTTTTGAGAGCAAAAACACACACAAAACACTTTTAGGTTTAGATAATGAATACAAGAGATATTTACAAACACCCTTGGTTTTGTATATATACTCAAGCAAACTTGGTGAACAAATTTGAGTTGTAATTGGGTTGGGTTGGGGTTCCCTTGGCCGATCGGTGCTATGCATCCCAAGGGGATTCCGGAACCTTCCCGTTATTTACAACTTAGTCCTTTTCCAAATACATTTAACACCCGTTAGTCCATTACATTAATTATTTAACGTTCGTTAGTTATTTCGTTTAATTAATAAATAAATACAACGTTTATATTTAATTATTTAACTTTAATTCGCATACGTAAAGTGTGCAATCCCGTGGTCTCGAGTTCAATCCTTACTCACGTCTACTAATTTATATCCATAAAACCAACATATGGAACATTTGAATAAAACATTACTCCCTTCGTCCCAAATTTTAAGTCCAATTTGACTTCTTGATTCGAACTTTGACCTTAAATATTTTTGTTTGTATTATAAAACACTTGATGAAAATTATACCAAATGAAAGTAAATTTAAACCACAATCTATTCATATATTTTTCATCAAGTATTATACAATACAAACAAAAAATTTTAAGGTCAAAGTTTGATTTAGAAAGTCAAGTTAGACATGTAATTTGGAATGGAGGTAGTAAAATGTAAGGCTTTGATTTTATTTGACAAAGTCAAAGAAAACTAAAAAAATTCGAATGTTGATTAATAAATACCTTATAATGTGATACTACTTGTTAAATCATATAAAATAAATAAATAAATATAAATCAATTACATTTATCTTGTTTGAAACCAAGTAACACGTCTTAGTTAATATCGTTGTATAGTTAATTTATCCATCCATGTTTGACAAAGTCACAAAACCGATACTCTTCTTCTTCAAGCTTTTATTTACTACCCAACTCAAACACCTCATTTCACCTACAACGCCATACTGTCGTTGTTTGATTTCACCCTCTTTGATCATCATCACAAGCGACAACTCAACCCAAACACCCGTTCCTCACATTCATCTAATCCCTTTGACACTCTCCACGACATACACTATCAGTACGCTCACTCCTCTATATGTACTCTCATTACTTTCCAAACACAATCTATGTGTGCATAGTGTGTGAATGAATACAAACTATAAATACGGATACATAGATAGACAAATGTTATCTGAATGAATGAATATGGTGTGGCCAATTTTTTATGACATTTTGTTGTTTGAGATAGCTCGAATGAAGTTCAATATTGTTGTTTTCTAAATAAAATAAAATAAAAAAATAAAATTTTGTTGACTGCAATCTTTAGTCGATTTTGCCGGTATGCAATTAACATCTCTTTGTGTGTCTTAACAGAAAATTCTTTTGATAGAACTGGATGATTGATCGCGCATAGCAACGGCATTGTATAGTAGAATAAGTTTGTGTGTGCAATTTTTTTTTTATTTTTGTATTTTTTTTGGAGCGTGGACCAAGTGAAAGTGAAGAAAGCTGATTGTTTAAATTATAATTAAGTATTTCAATATTATGTTTTGATATTATATTTCGCTAACGACAACTTTATAGTTTTGAGGAATTACATATATATCTCTGCAAATTTTATAATTGCATATATATCCAACCAAAACTCATAATTGTATATATATCCTTCCAAAGCCTTAAAATTGTTATATATATCCAACCAAAACTCATAATTGCATATATATCTTTTCAAAGCCTTAAAATTGTCATATATATCAAAATGATTATTTAAGTACATTTAATAGAAAAAAATTGTCTAAAAATTATAATTGATATATAAAATAACTTTTTTTTCAATTACAAAATATCTTTTTATTGGTTTGAATTTTATTATGTCATTTGATCTATATATATTAGAGTTTACCTTTATATGGAACGATAGATGGTGCACTTGATATTCTTATTCAAGATTCGTCGATAACATAATAAAATTCAAACAATAAAAAGATATTTTGTAATTGTAAAAAAAAATAAATTATAATCATCATTTTATATATCAATTATAATTATTAGACATTTTTTTATTAAATATATATTTAAAATAATCATTTAGATATATATGACAATTTTAAGGTTTTGAAAGGATATATATGTTATTATAAGTTTTTGTCTCGATATATATAACAATTTTAAGACTTTGAAAGGATACATACGCAATTATGAGTTTTGGTTGGATATATATGCAATTATAAGATTTTGAAAGGATATATATACAATTCCCCTTATAGCTTTGTTTAAGCCTTATTATTTTATAAAAAGAACCTTTAAAGAACTCATTATGTTGGTATTTACACGCATTTAATGATTATAACTATAGAAGGTATTGTTAAACAATAAATGTTTGATGTTAAACCCCTCATATTATTTTCATTATTTATTTTAATCTTTTATAATTAGTAATTTTTAATTTGGGAAGTAAAACAAATTATCGCACGTTAAATTGTTTGTTTTTTAATCGATAATAATAGACAGATGATTTTTTATAAAAAAAAACTCTGTGCGTGCACGGATATTATAACTAGTTTCTTTATATAAACTAAAGTCTAAATATGGATTTTTTTTTGATAGAATGTGATTTGGAACCAAAATTAGTGAAATACAAAAACATGAAGGAGAGAAAAGGATATTTTAAGATTGATATAACGAGAGGACATTGACCACTTGGGCTACTGACAAAATAAGTTGCAAGTAAACGATAATAAGCCTTAAAAATGTATGATATGTCTTGAATATGATTTGTACAAAAGTGCTATGTCTTATTATTCAACTCCCCAGATTAGAATCACATAAGCCTTAAATAGTGTATTATACACACTAGATTAGAATTATATAAGCTTTGAAAATTTTGAAAAATGAAAGCCGCTTTGTCCTAAGAGATTTAATTATTCGGCTTAAAGCTTCCAGTTTCTTTTGTGCTATATTCTTAATCTCAGTTATATATTGCTCTAATGTTTGTTCATTCAACGATGTGGGACAAAGTCACAAAACCAACACATATGACACACAATGTCACTGTTCCTCCTCATCTTTCGTCGAAACACCCCCGAGCTAGTTCAACCCAAGCACTCGCTCCTCGCATTCGTCTCAGCACTCTTACACTCTCCTCGATCGTATCCGCTGAACACCTCACACTCAGTTTGCACATATAAAGTTTTTTGTTTTTCATAAGATTGTACGTTAGTTACAACCAAGGTTGTCAAGATCGGGATCCTACCCAGGATCGTTTTCGTCTTTGCAAGATCGTGATCGTAAGATCGGATCGGGATCTTAAGATCCTACTCTAATGTTATTTCTTAATAGTTTATGTAATTTTATACAAATCTACAAATTCTAATACATTATAACCACAAAATACTATAAATGTTTCATATAAATGTTGTCCTAAATTATGATTATAAAATGTTTAAAAAGATTAACATGTTGTTTTTTGAATTATGATTAGTTTGTAATCCGAGAAAAGTAAGATCGGATCGGATTAGATCGTAAGATCGTATGGTCAAGATCGGGATCCTATAAGATCTTAAGCTTGCAAAGATCCTATGTAGGATCCGGATCGTTTTTGCTTTGCAGTATCGTAAAATCGTAAGATCCTAAGATCAGGATCGGGATCCTGACAACTATTACAACATATAGTTACATCTTATAGCTTGAGATAGAAAAAGTTTTATTTTGTGAGATCCATATAACGTTAATCCCGTGACGATATGTCACATTACCATTTTATTGTATCTAAATTTCGTTCATGCATGGTGATACTCATAATAAGAAATTATACATCGTTTACTTAGATTTGAAGACTCCATCAATTAATAATGGCAATTGATTTGTACATTCAAAGTTTTGATTGTGACACTCTAATTTTTGCATAACATAGTTATACAGTGTTTACAATGTGCTTATATACTTGTACAATGAGTGTCCCAATCAAAATAAGAAGTGCGCGAATCATCTCTTATTAATAATTCACTCTAACACCTAGCACGCATGGAACAGTGGCACGTGTGACGTCATCCAACAAACCCAGGTAAGCTTCTTTTACTCTCTCATTACATCCCAACAAACTCACAATTCACATTCCTCAAACTATTTACAAAAGCAATCATATGATCCGTCACATACGTGGCCTGACCATGTAAAGAAAAAGCCAGAGATTCCAATAAGGGGATGAAAACAACATAGACTATTAAAATGCATAAAATGTCACATAATACCCCCTTTGAATCCAAAATGTGTAACATTACGTTCATTTGCATAAATCAAAGACATTAAATATGGTTAGTTAAGAAGCAAGATTCAGAAACCATAGAATTTTAAGCTTAAGTGTCAAGGTTCAGTGTAAAGCACCAAACCAGTTGATCTAGGAAACCTTTTTTCTCAATTGTTGTTCGAAAAGACAAATTCTTGTTGTTCATCGAGCTGTAACAAAACTGTGTTTGGTTCTTGTTTAAAAATTGTCATCAGCAGGTTTCAACACTTTTCCATCCTTCCTAATCATCTCTCCTTCCATGTTTTTAACACTACCACAAACACAAAACACACAAAAAAGCCCTAGCTTCGGTAGACGAGAAAACCGAATAGTTTTATTCAAGATTTAAGTTTTAATTTTAAACAGTTGACATCCTTCAAATTTTGTTATGGTAAAATTAGGTTTCTGGAAGGTGTGAAATTAGGATTATAAAGAGGAGAGTGATGTCATCTGTGAGGTGCGATGGGGTTGTTGAACCGCCGCCGGTTGAAAGGAGACGACGGTCAACGGGAGCAAGATTGGGGTTTGACTTTTGTAGGTGAGAGAGTGTAAGTTTTTTCCAAGATATAAGTCATGATCAACTTAAAAAAGTTTTGAACATCTCTAATAAATTCCACAAGATACATGTTCAATTCAAGCAAAATACATCGTCCTCAAAAAGTCAATAACATATAAAGAGTCAATCGATGAGAAAGATAACACCAAAATGCATAATTATTCAAGCCGAACATCAACAAGTTCGTTGTGCTTCACAACCGAACACCAATACTTTAGTATTTGAGCTCAAATTAATCTCACTTACTTCTAACCGCTATAAAAGAACACAAAAAATAGAGTGTACAGATTATTTCACAAAAAGGTGTAGATTGGCGGGAACACCCTGACCCCGGGTGCCTTTTTGGCACCAGCCATTGTCCACCCCACAAGGAATAGCTCCGGCAACTCTCCTGGCCTAGTGGGGCACCAACTAGAGTGAGCACGAGCCAAGACTCGGACCCCTGAGCTCTTATTCCACAAAGTCTCTCCAGTGTGCCCATAGGTTTTGCGGATGTGGGTACCTATATGAAGCAAATGCCAAGGATGGGACTTGAACCTGGGTCAATTGACTCAAGCACAAGCGCTCTAACCATTGGACTAATGCTGAGTGTACAGATTATATAAGAGCTATATATTTCTCATGATATGTCTCTTAAATATGAATTGTACGAAAATACCATGTTTTCTTTTTTATTCATCACTCTAGATTTGAATCAAGAAGCTTCAAAAAAAATACAAATCCTCTTATTTGAAGAAATTTGATTATTCAAACAAAAACAAATGTAATTAATCTAATAAATTATTGATCTCAATTAAATATTCCTCTAGTGTTTGTTCATTCACTAATGTGGGACAAAGTCACAAAACCACCACATATCACATACGATGTCACGGTTCCTCATCATTCTCCATCGAAACACCCCCGAGCGAACTCAACCCAAGCACTCGCTCCTCACATTCATCTCAGCACTCTTACACTCTCCTCGTATCCACTGAACACCTCAAACTCAATGTCCACATGTAAAGTTTTTTTTTTTTCATAAGATTGTACGTTAGTTACAACATATCATTACATCTTATGGCTTAAGATAGAAAAAGTTTTATTTTGTGAGATCCATATAACGTTAATTAATCCCGTGGCGATATGTTAAATTACCATTTTATTGTATCTAAATTTCGTTCATGCATGGTGATACTCATAATAAGAAATTATGCATTGTTTACTTGGATTTGAAGACTCCATCAATTAATAATTCACTCTCCCCACACATCAAATGAAACACCTAGCATGCATGGAACAACGTCACGTGTGACGTCATCCAACAAACTCAGCTAAGCTTCTTGTACTCTCATTACATCCCAACGAACTCACGTGTGACGCAATCATGAACCGTAACATACGTGGCCTAACCATGTGAAGAAAAAGCCAAAGATTCCAATAAGAGGATGAAAACAACATAGACGATAATTGTTTATTCTGTTGATTTAGAAATGCATAAATCAAAGTCATTAAATATGATTATTTTTTTGGGTAAAGGGTTTTACCCCGATAAATATATTAACACCAAAATATAACGTTAACGTTCAAAGGAATATGGATGTGTACCATATTAACCTAAACGCTCTAAACAAGCGTGAAAACTACACCAACTAGGTTTGACATGTCAAACCTTTAACAGCCTTATGTAATTCCTCCAACATAATATAGAACAAAGGAAAACCCCATGCATGTATCCCTATACATGCATGTCCCAAACAACCCTACTGAGAACCAAACATACAATGACCTGTGATGATGTTTACACGCCATTAGTCATAATATAACTTTGGAATTTGCCACTGGTCCAAGCAACGCATAACACTTGCAGAATTTTTGAGACGGAGGGACATTAACTTGAGCCTAACCATATATATTATATCATCTCTTAACTGCTCTACCTTGCGCGACCTTTTCTTGAAAATGCGATTGTTTCGCTCTTGCCAAATAAAATAAGCCGACGCCGCAATAACAAGTCTAGCAATAACACTCTTAGCTGATCTCTTGTGAGAAACAGGAATTAAAGCAGCAACAATGCTCTCCATACGAGGACAAATATTATCCATAAACGCAAAATTCCTCATAAACGACCACACCTGTGAAGAATAAGCACAATCGAAAAATAGGTGTTCATGAGAGTCCGGTTGAGTTTCACACAAGGGACATTGAAGCAGGTTTAAATTAGTGTCATTACTAACGTCCCATTGCCTCAATAAATCTTGTGTTTTAAGCTTCTTCAAAATGATAAGCCAAAGTAAGAAAGCATGGCGAGGAATACATTGAGAAAACCAGACCACGTGAAGCCACGAAACTACCTCATTTCTTGGCCGAATTGTATCCCATACCGTACTAACTGAGAAATCCTTTAAATTACCATTTGTATCCCGCCATAGCACTTTATCTTCTTGGTTTGGTGTAAGAATAGGGGCGTGAATTTGTATCCAACCTGGTTGCTATTTCCACATCCCATCCTCAATAATATCCGCCACTTTATTCTTCATATCAAAACCCACACGCGTTATTTGCCGAAATGATTTTAAGGCTCCAAGAGGACATTCATTGCACCATTTGTCAAACCACACAAAAGCCTTCTTACCATCCCCAAGCTGATACCACATATGGTCTCTAATTTTATCCCTGATATGGAGTAATTTACGCCACCCCCAACTCATTCCCGCTTTAGTTGGCACATCCCAAAAGCTTCTACCCATAAGCTTATACGAGTGAATCCAACGAACCCATAACGACTCTTTATTAGAAATAATGCTCCATATATGTGTAGTCATTAATGAGATATTAAACGTATCTAACCTTCTTATGCCAAGGCCACCCTCAGATTTAGGATAACAAATGGATTCCCATGCTACTTTTGCTTTACCTCTTTTCATTTCGCCTTGACACCTTGAATAATGCGAGTTGGTAGAATAAAAACAGAAGCCCAATATAAATGCATAGACGACAAAACTGATTGAATCAATTGAAGCCTTCCCTAAAAGGATAAGGACTTGTTCTTCCAATCACCAATACAATTTGTTCTTCCAATCACCAATACAATTATGGACTTTCTCGACAAGGACCTTACAATCTTTGTAGAGAATTCTAGAAGAAATAAGAGGCAATCCTAAGTACTTCACAGGAAGCACTCATTCTTCAAATGGCATAACTTTAAGAATGGACAATTTAACATGGTTGAGTACATTACAAAAGTATGCCATGCTCTTTGGAATACTTGGAATCAGCCCCGAAACCACCTTAAAGTCTTCCAGCGCCACCATTAGGACCATCGCCGAAGCAAGATTACCATAAGCAAAGAGAAAAACGTCATTTGCAAAACAAACATTGACAATTTTATGTTTTTCGCAGTGTTTATGGTACCTAAACCCATCAGATTCTTCCACCTTTTGATTCAATAAAAGAGTTAGAACCTCCATTACCATCATGAATAAATATGGGGACATCGGGTCACCTTGGCGTAACCCTCTTCTACCTTTGAAAAAACCATGAAGCTCTCCATTAATACATAGAGAAAATGAAGTACTAGTCACACATTCCATTATCCACGAGACCATCTTCATATGAAAACCAAAACCAATCAAAATTGTTTTAAGAAATTTCCAATCCACCGTATCGTATGCCTTTTGAATATCAATTTTGAATGCACAACAGGGGGGCCCTCTATCTCTATGATAGTCATGCATTAGTTCTTGAGTAATCAGAATATTATCAGAAATCCTTCTACCAGGAACAAACGCCGATTGGTTATCACTAACAATGCTACCCAATCCTTCTTTTATACGATTTGTGATGACCTTACTGATGCACTTATAAATGACATTGCAACAAGAAATATGTCTATAATCATAAATGCGTAAAGGAGTGCTCACTTTGGGGATTAAAGCAAGAATGGTGTGGTTAATCTCTTTTAAAAGCTTACCATTGGCGAAGAAATCCCCAACCGCTTGACACACGTCATTTCCAATAACCTCCCAGCTTTTCTTGAAAAAAGCAGATGAATAACCATCGGGACCAGGCGCCCGATTATCACCAATAGAAAACATGGCTAGTTTTATTTCCGCATTAGTTACAGGCATTACCATATTCTCACTGATTCCAACATTTAACTTTTTAGTAAACAAAGCTGGGTTATTTAAGGTATCAGTAACGCCTTCGACCCCCAAGAACAATTCATAGTGTTGAACAAATGCATGAGGAAAAACAGCACCCTATTGGTCAACATTATTCATATCACGAATGAAATCTATACGGCTCCTTTGGACCCGGCTTTTGACCTTTTTGTGGAAATATGAAGAGTTCGAGTCCCCCACAGCCAACCACTCTATCTTGGATTTTTGTTTTAGAAAACGTTCCTCATCCAACACGGCTTTGTTAAAATCATTTAAATACAAGGCCACCTCCTCTCGCAGAACCTGGTTTGATGGGTTAATATCCAAAGCTTTTTGAGCTTCGTCTAATTCATGCCTTAGACGTATGACACGGTCGTGTAGGTTTCATTGGTCTTTCAAAAGTTTACGAAAAGGAGCTTTCAGCTTCTTCATCTTAGTAACAATCTGGAACATTTTGTGACCCTCTACATGTTTACCCCATTCACAGTTTACAGCCTCAATAAACCCCGGTTTATATACAAGCAAGTTTGTAAATTTAAAAGGCTTAGGTTTAGACTTACAAATATTGGGTATCTTGAACACAGCCGGTGAGTGATCGGATAATCTATAAGGCTGGAAGATAGCATATGACCCCAAAAAGTTGTCCATAAACTCAATATTACACATAATACGATCAATCTTCTTTAATATGCCATCACCTTCCTTCGGTTTTTGGTTCCAAGTGTAGTGAAGACCCGAAGCATTAACGTCTATCACTTCAATACTACAAACACACTCCTTAAATTCTCGCATAGCTATGCTAATCCTAGACGAGCTCGAATAGCTATCTTCCAAATTCAAAGAGGCATTAAAGTCGCCCATAAGAACCCATGGTTTTCCCCTTACAAACGATTTATGCACCTCCAAATTCTGCCATAAAATACGCCGCGTCTTGAGAGCATTAGCAGCATAAATAAAGGAGCAGAAACGCATCTTACGGTCTTCCTTAAACACAATTTGAGTGTGCATAACTTGGTCGGTTTGAGAACTAATCATGACATCAACTTTATCCGGATCCCACCCAAGTATGATGCGAGAGCCTTTGTCACAAAGCGCTCCATTAGATTTCCAGTTCCACTTCCAAAAAACCTTCGTACAAATTCGCTCTAAACATGAAATATCCACATGCGATTCTAGGATAGCGCAAATACTCAAGTGGTTTTCGTTCACTACTTGTCGAACCTCTTTTTGCTTAGGGGTGCGGTTCAAACCCTGTATGTTCCAAGACGCCACACTAAACATTGACAACATCTTGAACGGGAGTGCTTGCCCCCTCCGAGTTGTCTTTTGTTTCAATTGGTTGCATGAAAGTACCCGTTTCGTCATACACATGTTCAACCTCATCATCACTTCCATCATCATTTATGTTAACCATTTCATCACCATTACCCAAAGATGCAAATGAGTTGTGGGTTTTTAACTCGTAATGTTTCCTGGTAGTCCCCTTAATAACATCACTTTCCTTAGTTGTGTTCGAGGTAGACGCAACATTTTCTGATGTAGAAGCGTCATTATGATCAGTTTTTTTAGACTTAGGACGATGGTAAAACTTAGGTTTTGGTTTATTCAGGACTACACCCTCAACAGTCTTTGGCCTATCATTCACACTTCCACTCGCTTTGCCATTCCCACGTTTTTTTGCCACTTGTTTAAACCCATCATCTAATTCATTTGTACCATTTTTTGGATCATCCACAACATGCTTGGGACAACTATCATCAGAATGACCAAATATGTTACATGTCGTGCACCGAGGCGGTTGCCATTCATATTCCACTCTAATGGTTTCTCTAGTAGTCCACATCTTAAGAATTATTGGCGTATTTCTAATCATCCAAGGACCTGCTTCCAAAACCTCCTCCATCCCTTTTCTCGTTGCAAACTTAAAGAAAAAGAAACCTTTCGTGTTCATCATAACTTTCTGTATACCATATTTCGCCCATGCGGTCCAAACGAAATGCTCAACAATTGGGAATGCTATTCGTTTACCTATAAAGTATCCATAGAGTGAATTTGCAAGCCTTCCATTTAGTTTGTTAGAAACTCGAAGGCCTTTTTGCATCACCACAACACCTATTTATACTACTCCATGGAATGTTCTAGAGATGAGATATTTCCATGGATATTCTACTACGATCTAGATACTTCCTACATCATCTTGATTATTCCTAATACATCATCATCCTTATCCTAGTTCTAGATATTTCTATAACATTTAGCAACAATATTCTAGACATATCTATGGATATTTTCTAGGATTATTCTTTGTCGTTCTTGAAGCTTCCATACCATTCTACGACTTTCTAGAAGCTTCCACTATATGGGCTCGGACTAAATCAAGTTTACGATCCAACACCCCCCTTTAAACTTGATTTACCGACTCCAAGCATCATTCGTTGTCTTGAAAAATCTTTCTCGTTGATCGGCTTGGTGAGGATATCTGCAACTTGGTTTTCGGACCTCGTATGTATCACTTGGACATCTTTCCTTGCAATGCACTCTCGAATAAAGTGATAACGAGTGTTGATATGCTTACTTCGATCATGGTATACTGGATTTTTAGCTAAGTCAATGGCAGACTTGTTATCCACATAGATCTCAGTCGCATCTTCTTGTTCCATGTGTAGCTCCTTTAGCATACTTCTAAGCCAAATTGCGTGACATACACATGATGTTGCAGCTACGTACTCCGCTTCACAACTAGACAAAGTAACAATAGGTTGCTTCTTTGAAGACCATGTAAAAGCATTGTTACCTAGGAAGAATATGAATCCTGTTGTACTTCTTCCATCGTCTTTGTCTCCAGCCCAGTCACTGTCGCTATATCCAACCAGCTTGAAGTCTTCACTTGTTGAATAAAACATTCCGTAGTCTACGGTACCTTTGATATAACGGAGGATCCTCTTTGCAATCTCCAAAGGCTTTGTCGTAGGTTCTTCCATGAAACGACTAATTAGACCAACCGCAAAGAGTATGTCAGGTCTTGTACATGTCAAATAGCGCAAACTTCCAACAAGACTCTTGAATTGAGTTGAGTCTACCGCTTCTCCTCCGTCATGCTTAGAAGGCTTTGCCTTATGTTCTATGGGGGTGCCAACGGGATTGCACTTATCCATGCCAAACTTCTTTAATATCTCCTTGGCATATCCTTCTTGACTTATGAAAATTCCATCATCCGTCTGCTTCACCTCAATGCCAAGATAATAAGACATAAGTCCTATGTCTGTCATCTCGAACTCTTTCGTCATTGATTTCTTGAGCTCATCAATCATACTCTGAGAGTTTCCTGTAAAGATCAAATCATCCACGTACAAGCAGACGAGCAGTATTCTTTCATTTGCAAATTTCACATAAAGTGCATATTCACTTAGACATTTAGTAAAACCATGTTCTTGGAAATACTTGTCAATTCTAGTATTCCAAGCACGTGGTGCCTGCTTTAGACCATATAAGGCTTTCTTCAACCTTAGCACTTTACCTTCTTGCCCTTTGGCAACATATCCCTCTGGTTGCTCCACATAAACTTCTTCTTCAAGAAGTCCATTCAGAAATGCAGACTTTACATCCATTTGGTGGATCTTCCACCTATATTGAGCAGCAATAGCAATAATCATTCTAATAGTTTCTAAGCGAGCAACAGGAGCAAATACCTCTTCGTAGTCGATACCATGCTTCTGCTTGTAACCTTTTGCCACAAGTCTTGCCTTGTACTTTTTCACTTCGCCTTTGGCGTTTTTCTTGGTCTTGTATACCCACTTGACTCCAATAGCCTTTTGGCCTTTCGGAAGGGTCGTCAACTCCCACGTATCATTCTTCACTATTGACTTTATCTCCTCGTCCATGGCTTGTCTCCATTTCTTGCTTTTCATAGCCTCCTCAAAAACTAAAGGTTCACAATCAACGTATAAACAAGTAAGGGGTATTTCGTCAGTTACCTCGTAGAGCTCCTGCAAACTTCTTGTCTTCGGTTCTCCTTCACTTGAACTTGCAGGTGATTCTTGGGTTGGAGTTGGACTTTGAGGTTGTTGGACTTCTTCACTTGATTCACCCGTCTCTTCTTCATCAGTCATAGGAAGAAAGTCATACCTTTCATTTTCCTTGATGCTCCAATCCCATGTCTCTTCTTCATCGAACTCCACGTCTCTACTCACTACCACCTTCCTTGTGATTGGATTATATAGCTTATAACCTTTCGAATGCTTGTCGTACCCAACAAACACATGCTTCTCACTTCTATCATCAAGCTTCAATCGCCTTTGGCTGGGAACGTGGACATATGCTATGCTTCCGAATACCCTTAGGTGAGAGACGGTAGGCTTCATCCCATTCCATGCTTCTTGTGGAGTCTTGTTATCTAAACTCTTTGACGGACACCGGTTCAATAGATATACTGCACAATCAACCGCCTCGGCCCAAAACTCCTTTGGCATCTTCTTACTTTTCAACATGCTTCGGACCATATTGAGAATGGTTCTATTCTTTCTCTCAACCACTCCATTTTGTTGTGGGGAGTAAGGAGCCGTTAGAAATCTCCGGATCCCATTATCCTCACAAAATTTGTTAAATTCTTTTGATAAAAATTCTCCACCTCTATCGGATCTCATTGATTTAATTTTTAAACCTTTCTCTTTTTCAACCATAGTTTTAAATGTTTTAAAAGTTTCAAAAGCTTGGGATTTTTCTTTTAGAAAATATACCCAAGTTTTTCTTGAAAAATCATCAATAAAGAGCATAAAGTAGAGATTCTTACTATAAGAGGGTGGAGTAATGGGACCACACAAATCCGTGTGAATTAGATGTAAAGGCTCCTTAGCTCTTGATGTCGCTTCTTTCTGGAACGAACTCCTAGCATGCTTCCCAAGAAGGCATCCTTCACACAGTTGATTGGGATGATCAATTTGATCTAACCCTTTTACCATTCCCTTTGAGGATAATAACTTTAAGTCACCAAAGTTTAAGTGCCCGTATCTCATGTGCCAAAGCCACGAATGATCCTTCAAACAACTCTTTAAGCACTTAGCTTCATCATGTTGAATGTTTAGAAGGAACATTCGGTTTTTGGTCATAGGCACTTTTGCTATGAGCTTTCCTTCGGGATTCCTTATTGTAGCACTACGATCCTTGAAATGAATATCGTAATTTTTCTCTAAAAGTTGTCCCACGCTTAAAATATTACTTTTAAGATTGGGCACATTGTATACGTCCGAAATATATTGGTGACTTCCATCTTTAGCTCGGATAAGTATCTTACCTTTTCCTTTCACCGGTGCCTTTGATTCGTCTCCAAAGGTGACGTTACCTTTACTTTCTTCCATCTCCACGAACAAGTCTTCTTCACCCGTCATATGGTTACTTGCAGCGGAATCTATATGCCATGGCTCTATCCTCTCTTCTTGTTCGTCATGTCTTGCCATTAGCAAGGTAAGCTCATCTCCGTCTTCTACCTCCACAAGATTAGCTTTCTCTTCCACTTGTCTTGAGCTAGTACACTCATTGGCATAATGACCATATTTACGACAGTTGTAACATTGTATTTGGGGCTTACCTCCTCTTTGAGATTGAAAGCTTCTCCCACGACCTCTTCGATATGAAGACCATTGGTTTTCATCTTCTTTGTTGACATCTTCTCTTCCTCTTCCTCGTCCTCGGCCTTGGAAACCACCACGACCTCGAAAAATACCGCGTCCTCGTCCTTGCTCCTTTCCATGTAGAAAGCTCTTTTCCCTTTCTTTGAAAGAGACCTTTGAGTATAAAGCTTGCTCCAAGGGTTCTTTCCCCCTTCTTTTCTTCAACTTCTCTTCATGGGCTTGTAAAGATCCCATGAGTTGATCAATGGTCATTGAGTCTATGTCTTTTGACTCCTCTATGGCCACGACAATGTAATCAAAGCTTGGGGGCAAAGAGCGAAGAATCTTTTCTATCACCCTTGTGTCACTCAAGCTTTCACCATTTCTCTTCATTTCATTTGAAATGGTCAAGACACGAGTGAAATAATCCGAAATGGTTTCGGATTCCTCCATTTGGAGTTTTTCGAACTCTCCTCTAAGAGTTTGAAGACGTACCTTTTTCACCTTGTCGATTCCTTTGAAAGCATTTTGAAGGATCTCCCACGCTTCCTTGGAAGTAGTTGCGTTTGCAACTTTCTCAAACATCGCATCATCAAGACAATGATAGATGAGTGTAAGAGCACTTTGATCCTTCTTTCTTGCCTTTTGCAACTCCACCCTTTGGGCGGCATTCATGGAACTTTCGTCATCTACTTTCTCAACACCTTTCTCTACAATCTCCCATACATCATGTGAACCAAGTAACGCCTTCATTCGAATGCACCAACTACCATAGTTGTCTTTGGTAAGACGAGGATATTGGAACAAGTTCATCATGCTTGACATCGTGATCTTCTAGCTCTGATACCAATTTGTTAGAAACTCGAAGGCCTTTTAGGCTTATATTTGATGAAGAGGTTGTAAGTGAAATTTAGGAAGAGAGAAATACTTGTGAAAGGTATGGAATATTATTGATTGCTTAAGCTTTGCTTGATTTGCTTCATTACAAATGCATCACCACAACACCTATTTATACTACTCCATGGAATGTTCTAGAGATGAGATATTTCCATGGATATTCTACTACGATCTAGATACTTCCTACATCATCTTGATTATTCCTAATACATCATCATCCTTATCCTAGTTCTAGATATTTCTATAACATTTAGCAACAATATTCTAGACATATCTATGGATATTTTCTAGGATTATTCTTTGTCGTTCTAGAAGCTTCCATACCATTCTACGACTTTCTAGAAGCTTCCACTATATGGGCTCGGACTAAATCAAGTTTACGATCCAACATAGTTCAGCAACTGACGATCTTGGAATGGTTAAATCGGCATCCTCCACCCCTTCTAGGATTTCAAGTTGTCTAAAGTTTACCTTTGTTTTAGAAGTTTCTGTGTGAAGTGCATTCACATACGAAACCGGCTTTGTAGTGTTATTCGGATCCACTTCAACAAGAACTTCTTTATCCCCCAAGCTGGTAATACCACCATCACTGGATTGCTTTGGCTTCACAGGTTTTCCATCCGAGTCGATCATTGTTCCTTCCATATTCTTGTTTTTTGCAGTAATCGAGCTCAATAAAGAACTTATATCCTCCGCTCCCGTATCATCAACCATCAAAAAAGCAGAAAAACGAACCACTATTCACTTCTTTGAGGACTTTTATCAAACAGGTTGTATGCACGATTTAGAAACAAGATTTAGAAACCCTAGAATTTTAAGCGGAAACCTTTTTTTTCAATTGTTCTTCGATCTACATTTATTGCAACTTTTTTTTAGAAAAAGACAAATTCTTGCTGTTCATCAAACTGTAACAAAATTCTGTTATGTTCTTATTTTTTAAATTCAAATTTTAGTACATTAGAAATTTAATTACACATCATGATACTTTTGGTAGATTATATATAAAATGGGGTAGCATCAATAAAGATCACATAAAAACTAAAGATCAAATGGATTAATCTCAACCATTCATTTTTTTATCAAATTAATTAAATTAACTTTCACCCTTATATTTAAAAATTAAAATTCTCGCAAACCGTTAATAGTTAGATAAAACTAATTATACCATTACGACAAGAATAAAATTATCTTTCTAAAGAGATCTAATATTGTATACTTTCGACGAACTTATTTTTTTATCGTTTTTTGCGGGTTTCGATATATTACTCTATAATGAAAAGCCTCTTGTCATGCTCCAAATGATATTAGCTCAACCAATTGTTTGCATTAGTATTTAATAACTCGTGTGTAAATTAAAAAAAAAAAAAAAAAAAAAAACTCATTCGTATCACACATACGTAAAAAACGCAGGTAAAAATCTTTTAGTTGTTCTCTCACAAAGTAAAACAAACAAACCCATAACTCACGTCTTAAAGTAAACGTGAACTCTAAGTTTCTTGTTAATTCATGTTCTTATCATCATAATTATATATTACATTAGAGTTTATTTATTCATCTATGTGGGACAAAGTCACAAATCCAAAACTCATCTTTCTCTTCAAGCTTTCATATATTACCATGCACATCTCTACCCCTCACATCCTCGCCTATACACACAAACACTTCATTTCACCCGCAAGGCCATAATGTCATTGTTCAATTTCACCCTCCTCATCATCACAACCAACTACTCAAACCAAACACCCATTCTCACATTCATCTCATCCTTCTCACACTCTCCACGACATACACTATCACTATGCTCACTCTACTTTATGTACTCTTGTTATATTCCAACAAACTAACCGGTCACATTTCTTAAAAAGTTTTTAACAAAAGCAACCATGAATCATGACATACATACCAGATCATATGAATTACAAGCCAAAGGTTTCAGAAGGCATAAAAATTCAAACATGTATACATTTTGGGGAATTTCGGTGAGTTCAAGGAAATGTGACACCACAGCGACATTCTTTACAATTACAAAACCTATATTGTGTAAATACTCATTTGTTTTTATGTTCTCTTCTAGTGTTTGGTTATGAGACTAAGAGGGTGTTTGGGTAAAAATCACGTTTGCATAAATGATGTTTGCAAAACCACGTTTTCAAAAAGTAAGTCCCTACCTCCAATTTCAAAACCACGTTTTGAAGTCAAATTCAATGATAATCACGTTTGCAACCAAACACCAAAACTTGATTATTCACGTTTTGAAAACGTGATAATCAAATAATCACGTTTTCAAAGGGTTGCCAAACACCCCCTAACTTTGAACTCAGATACTAAAGTATATTAATTACAGGCTTAGATGACTAGAATGTCCACTTCAGTATGATTACGGGAACAAGATCGACTTTAGCTTCATTTGAGTTATGGTGCAACAAATTCTCAGTCATCGGTTAAGCAACTATATGTTTGGTGAAGACCGAAGATATTTAAAGCATGGTTAACGTCGATAACAACAAAATCAGGTGTCACGTTTAATTTTTTTATCATTGTTTTATTGGTCTGATGATTAACTAATTCTACAATAGTAAGTGGCTGACTAATGTTTCAAACATGTGATAATCGATTATTATAGTGGAATTCGTCAACAAGATAGATGACTATTATACGGTCATCGAACTCATACTAATTCTCGTTATCATTTTCCAAATATCCTTGACATAGTTTAACTACTTGTACTAAATTTAAACATCACATATAAATTAGAGGTGTTTAAAATAAATTTGTGATAAACAAAACACTCAATTAAGAGCATTTCAACTACCGTTCAAAAAAAAAGAGCATTTCAACTAGATGTGTTTTAATAAACTTATCAATAAGTTGATGGTTTGAGCTTACATCAAGAAATCTTTTAATACAACAATTAAAAAAAAAAAAATCTAAGAACAGTTGGATGCGTAGAATTACAATTAATTTGGAAAAAGGATAAACTTAAGATTGATGTGTCTTTTGTACTAAAATGTATTTAAACGAAAGGAAACGGTTGTTCAAAGAATCTCTCCAATTTAAGTTGTAAGTAAAAAAAAAATAAGTACATTTTTATTCAGTGAGCTAGATTTGACTCACATAACTATAAAAATAATAATATTGATTATAATCACATACCAGATTTATAGTTAACACAATCTGATACTTCAAACCCCGACTTAACTCATTTCTTTGTAGTCTTACTTTTAAAGTGCTCAGTTATTTGCTCATTCACTGATGTAGGATAAAATAACAAAACCAACAAACTCATTTCCTTCTTTAAACTTTTGTTTCAAGTGATTTAGCCCCCTACCTAACTCAGACATCCCATTTCACTCACAATGTCACCAAATCACCCATAGCAAACTCAATCCAAACAACATTTTAGAGTTTTGGTGTAACCGATTTTGAGTTTAGACAATATGGTCATATGAAACGTGACATACATTGTCATAAGAAAGACGTTTTAGAACACGTAAAAGTAAATGTTTATTTGTTAATATGAAATGCATAAACTATTAAAATGGTTGAATTAAACGAGCTATCACATTCAAACAAAAGTGACTATGATACTTTACTATCATCATCCATCGAGTCACAACCTATCAAATTATATTGCAAAACCCACTCATCACATTCATCTCCACGGTCCCACACCGTAAGCTTAGCCTGTTCAAAAATACTTTACTACTAAAACTCCAGACAACAATTTACATATGTCATTAATTTATTACATTTGTGCTAGAAAAATAAATTTGAGCAAAAACATAACAAGAACCCATATGATTACGACTACCTCATGACTGCTTATTGATGTTTATTCAATAGTTAAAGTATAGATTTAAGTAAAATTGTATGTGAACGAATGGTAAACCATTAGGCTTGCATACGATAGAGACACGATTCAAATAATAATCTTGTTTTACATAACATTGTTTTTCGAAATTATACAAGTTAAATATGAAAATTTTAACTGTAAAATAAATAACTTCTGTTTTATAATAACTTCAAATTTTAGTATTTCAAAAATTTATTTACGCATTGTGATTCTTTTGGTGGATAAAAAACAAAATTATGGATATTCATAGTTGGAAAATTTGTGTTTATACTATACTATATTTCATTTCACAGAGATGTTGGTTACTTGCTATATGTTAGTGAGATGATGGACGATACTTATTTTGTTGTTATATTTTGACCTCCTAACTATTTTTCGAATAACATTGGTCGCAATTGAATTAAAACGATAATGAACTCTAATGTTCTTCGACAAATACGCCTTTAAAGACTATGTATTCAATCTCACCAAAACTACGTAGACAACTTTCAATTCTGTAACTTATTATTAGAGAAGTGGTTGATGGTGTGATGATAATATCATATAATCCATGTACGTTATGTTCACTTTCCAAATAAAGTTTAAAATAATTCAAAAATATGTAACTTATTTGAAGTAACACAATGGGCACTAACTTTTGATCTTGGCCTCTTGTCATGCTCCAAAAGATAGCTCAACCTACTTTGTACTAGCATCTACTAAGTCACGAATTTCAAAAATAGGTAAAAATGCACTGATCAGTATCCTGTAATAGTATGTATCTAGCGACAAGAATTATTAAAATGAGAAGAGTGAGAAGAAATTATAGCCACATATTTTAAATAAAGAAAGAAAAATAACGAGGAGATATATCTATTTTTATGGATGTATCTAATATTTGTAGTTGTGGTTTCTTTTCATTATTCTTATCTTAATTATATTTTTCATTTGAACCTGAGTCTATTCCGCAAAAATAAATGAAAGACAATTGTATTTCACAAAAGGAAAAGATAAGAATCTCCTAGTTGTAATATCACAAAGTAAAATAAACAAACCACCAACACGCGTAAAGAGATTAATGATCTTGAGAGCGTATGAACAGTTATTACCTTTATATTGATACGTTTAATCACATTTAGTGGTTAGTAGGTCTAATATGAGCCGATTTGTCTTGAATAGAGGAATTTCATCAAGATAACAAGTAATGTGCTATACAATCTTCGTTTCCCCAAATATGAACTAATTAATGGTTGTTTAACTAATACTCGTGCTATATTAATTTAATTTTCATGATTGTAGTCATATATAACATGAGTCCTGGTATGAATTAGATTATGTACATAAGTATGCCAAAAGTGTATAACGTTAGGCCTACTTAAGGCATGACCTTACACATTTTAGCTTTATCTATAAAAAGAACAAGGGTAGGCTCGTTATGATACAACGCGACTGGAGTTTGGACAATACTAATTAGGTGGACAAAACTGATATATAAACTTCTGAAACTACAAAACAAACATGGAGCTTAAAAAGAGAAAGGCTTCCATTAGTTAAACAATAAAATTGGGAAGAAAAAAAAATACTGGATTGCATTTAGATAAACCAAGTATATTTTTTTCCCCCTCCAAACAGCGTACAGCATTGCAACTTCCGCCTGCAAGTTTAGGTTTAGTCCTCAGGCCTGCAATCTCTTCTTCTTATTATCTAATTCTAAATGAATTGAACTGATTCATTGCTGCTTGTTCGTCTATACTTTCGTGCATTTTAGCTTCAAATCCCGTTTGACCAGCTTCTTCTATATTTTCAGACCCAGCCATGTCTACAAGCATAACATCAAGATTAATCTGCAACAATATGTTACACTTTATATTTAACTTAAATCGATAACCAAAGTCTCATAAGAAAGTAAAGTAGTAAGAGGTTTATTTAATACAATGCACTTTTGCCACTGTTACATATCAAAGAAATTAAACATGGGTTTTATAGAAATACGTAAAATAAGCTAGATCCGAATAAAATTAGTGAAAAACAGTAAAATAAACCATAGATGTTTACATGTAAGTCTATAAAGTAAATAAAAATGCAAAACAAATAAGAATAACAATGGTAAAAAAGAAACATTCACGAAAAAATTTTATAAGTAAATACATGCATTTGACGAAACCGTTTTGAATTATAATGGTAAAAAATAATTAAAGATTTTTATGTAAATATGCATTTGACGAAACCGTTTCGAATTATAATGGTAAAAAACTTTTTAAGTAAATTTGACGAAACCTTTTCGAATTATAATGGTAAAAAAGAAATGCTCAAGAAATACACATATTATGAAATTCTATAGTAATTAGTTAATATGTGTAGTAAATGAGTTTTCTAATTGTTGTCCCATAATCCTATTCATATATTGCCTCAAAGTTTGCATATTCATCGATGTGGGACAAATACAAAACCAAAACTCAACCCACCTTTAACCTTTCTTCAAGATTTTGTCTCAAAAAGGCTATCACATCTCCACCCTCGCATCCTCACACACATACAAACAAAAGTGCACCGCACCGAGCCACAACCGAATCAACTAGAACACATCACCCGCACTCTGCACATGAATTCGCGTCACATGTGAAGTCATCAACACCGCCGCTCTCTCCGACACCGTCCCGCCAAAAACCGTTTAGCCCAACGGTTACATTCCTTTATATATATTAACAAAAGCAACCATGAATCGTGACCTTCCTGGTCATATGAAGAACAAGCCAAATATTCAAGTAAGGTGATCATCATGAAAACAACATATGTAAATAATTAGTGGTACTTCCCTTGTTATATGTCGACCATGTCTTAGGAAAGGCAAAACATACATTTTACGAAATATGCCAGTGAGTTTAAAGATATGCACTACCACAACATTCTGATAATAATTAGTTGCTTTTAGCTTCATCGATTAAGCAATTATAAGTTCGGTGACGACCGAAGATCATTGGAAACTTGGGATCTTCTTCATCAATTGACTATATAATAAAGTATGTTTACTGTCGATTACAAGTATTTTGGTGTTCCAGTATGAACTAATAATTATACAATACAAATTAGTTGACTAATGTTAGGAAGATGATGTGTAATCCGTTATCATCGTGGAGCTAGTCGACAAGATGGATCACCATTACAAGTTCAAGAAATACATGCTAACTCAACTAAACTAATACTCTCGTACTTTATACACACATCACGTACATAAAAATTAGAAGTGTTTACTACTACAAAACAAAGCTAAAGCAACACCGTTAAAGTGTTGTATTATGCCATAAAAAGTTGCATTATGGTTAATGCAACACTTTTCAAACTTATACGAAACACTTTGTTTTCTTAAAGGCAACACGTTTTACATTCAAATGCAGCAAATTTTAATAAACCAGATGGTAAGAACATGTGGATATCTTCATGGTGATAACTAAAACATGAAGATGAAAAAAAAAAAAGATAATTTGATATACCAAATACCGTTTCACTAGGCCATGCTAAAAAATAAGTTGCAAGTAAACAAAAGGAAATGATCGTTGTTTAGACAATCTTACCACACGGTTTTTTCATCAATTCATGTGGGACAAAGTCACAAAACAAAAACTCTGTTCATTCCTCAAACTTGTGTTTCAATTGACATAACCACCACATCTCTATTCTCATATCACCCACAATAGCATTATTCTTCTTCACTCTACTCCATCTCCCAGCCAACGTACAATCTCTCGGCAACATCCCACCAACAACCATCGGTATGCTCTCTCAGCTTTACATACTCTCAACACGTCCCAACACACTCACTCATCACATTCTTTTGAAAACATTAACATATATTAACACTAAATCTAGAGGTCTATGTATTCAAAACCACTTTCAGATGCATATCTTCATGACACAAGCTATCACATTCAAACAAAAGTAACTATGATACTAAACTATCAAATTATTCCCACACTCTAAGCTTAGCCTGTTCAAAAATAATTTAGTACTAAAACTATAGACAGCAATTTACCAATGTCATTAAAATTAAGGGTTTATAGACAGATAGGTTACCCAACTTTCCAACTTTATTCGTCAAAGTTACCAAACTTTTTTTTTGTGCAAACAAAGTATTGGACTACACGAAGTTGACATTCAGGTTACTATATTTGTAAAATGAGACATTTAGGTTACTTAACTTACCTAAAAAAATGCATTTGGGTTACTTTGATTACACTGAAAAAATGAAGGTTGAATGCTTAACTAAAGTTCAGTAACCTAAGTAACAAAATGAAAATTTGGTAACTTAGACGAACAAAATAGAAAAGTTGGGTAACATGTCTGATATAAAACCCTTTATTACATTAGCACTAGAAAAACATAATTTGAGCAAAAACTTAATTTATAACAAATTCTATTTATTTTATTTTACACTTTTGACAACCCAACAAATCACAATCAATACACATTAATTGTCTACGTACCCTTATTATTTATATGTAACTAATATGTATATACTCGGTGTAATGAGATCGTATTCATATTATTGATTTCTTAATGAGAACCGATCGCGACTACCTCATAATAACTGCTTATTGATTTTTACTTAATAGTTAAAGTATAGATTTAACTAAAATTTTGTGAACGAATGGTAAACCATTTGTTATGGCTTGCATATAAAAATATGAACCATTGCTAAATGTTAGCCTATATTATGTAACGGGCACAAGCCCGTGTCTAGAATATTCCGTCTAGTGCTATTTATAGAGACGATGTAATTGTAATCAATCAATAAATAAAATCATTCAATCATATTATCTTACATGGTTTCAGAGAGAAGATCCTTAATTCTCTAACCCTAAAGCATTCCGCTGCCGCCTCCGGCCGCCGGCTACACGCCGGAGGTTCGGAGGGCTCTCTTTAAATCTTAACCTTTGTCATATTTCATTTTCAATTATCAAGTAATAAAGAAAATCCACCTCCATCAGTCAATCATAACCAATCCTCGCTCTCTGATCCATTTACTCCGATCCGAAAACCACCATCTCTTCTTCTGATGAATCTGATGACGTCAACAAGCCTCGCTCTCCTCGCAGAATCGCTTGCGAGATCGTCATCACCGATCCTCCTCTTGATAATAATAATAACAGAAACCTTTTCTTTCCTTCATTATCGGAATCTGAAGAGGAATCTTCGTTATGAAAAGTTTCGGTTATTTTCTCCTTAACTGATTCAACGAATGATTTCTCCTTAACTCTAGTTTTTCTTTTCTAGTTTTTCTGTTGAATCAGTTGCCGGATCTGACGGCATGGGGTCGGTGATGTGGCGGCATGGGGTCGGTGACGTTTTTTAGATCGGTAATGTTTGATTTATGATTAAAATTGTTAGAGAGATTTAGTGATGCTATGCCATTTTTGGTTGGTTAGATCTGCATAGTTCGAGAGAGAGAGAGATTCGGTTGAAAATATTATTGGAAAGTGTGTGTGGGGTTTTTGAAAGGTACTGTCTATTTCATTTAAAAAAAAAAAAATTGTTATTTATATGTCGAATCTAGGGTATCAATTCCTGAGACGACTTTTGTTGGTGTCGAATCCAGGGTATCAATTCCCGAGACGACTTTTGTTGTTGTCGAATCCAGGGTATCAATTCCCGAGACGACTTAAAAAAAAAAAAAAAAAAAAAAAAAAAAAAATCTACTGCCTCCTCACCTGCTGTCTTCTCATCTTCTCACCCTCATCAGACACTTTCCTCACCTCCATTCTCCTCTTCCAATCAATCTATCCCACTTCTTAAAAAAAAAAAAAAAAAAAAAAAAATTTGATGTTTATGTTTTTCTATGGAAAAACACGCCCCGTTTGTTTGGAAGGTTCTTTGGGGGTTGAAGTTTTAGAACCAACTTTCGTTGTCTCATCTTTGTTTAGTTGTATGGGATACTTTGGTTTGTTGCTGCTGCTGAAGATGCTCCCGCTTGCTGTCGAATGTCTTCGTCAACAATTATTTACTTGCTTTAGTTTATTGTTTATTAGCTTTAATCTCCAGATCGAGCTTTCGCGATTTCGCCGCTCGGACTGCGGGGGAGTGTTAGCCTATATTATGTAACGGACACAAGCCCGTGTCTAGAATATTCCGTCTAGTGCTATTTATAGAGACGATGTAATTGTAATCAATCAATAAATAAAATCATTCAATCATATTATTTTACACTAAAGACGTCCTAAAATAGGTTAAAAAAAAGTAAGTCGTTTAGTATGCATAAACTTATACGACGACTACTTTATTTTTCCGTCCTTTAGCATTTTTACCGACCCGGTGTATCAGAGATACAGCTTTTCCTCTTACGATTTTTTGAAGATGGTACGACGATCTGTTGTGAAATGGTTAAAAAGAGGAGAAGGTTTTGAAGAATGAGTTTGAAATGAATATGGAGTGTTTGGGAAACGTTAGGGATGGAATGTTGTTGATTTACGAGCATTTTATTATTCGAAAAATGAGAAGTTGATTGTTTCAGATTAGTAGCTTGTCTTCTGTTCTTCATATATTGTAAACAAAAGAAAATAGTTGTCCGAATAATCTCATTTTTCATTCAATGAGATAGATTAGAGTCACATAAAAAATAAGGTTTGCACACAAAAAATTTACAGTTAGGGGAATATAGTATGATAAAACCTTTTTTTTTAATCTACTTATAAATTGCTTTTGCATTTGCTGATTCACTAATGTGGAATAAAGTAACAAATTAAAACCAACAAACTCATTTTCATCTTCAAACTTTTGTTTCAAGTGATTTAGCCTCACATAGACAAATATTTTATTTCACTCACAAGGTTATTGTATTAGAGGATAGATATGGCTCAAGCTCGATTGTAGGTGTTAGTCTATTAAAGTTTCATTATGTATTTGCTTATACATATCGTATTAATAAAAGTATTATGTACGGGGTTTTCATTGTCTAATATGGTATCGAAGCGGGTCTGACTTTCAGACCTATGTGGCTAAGTTGAGCCGTCTCCTTTATGGCACCCGTCAAACACTAGTCGCCCTCATTTATCCCTTTTCAAAAAAAAAAAAAAAAAAAAAAAAAAAAAAAAATCTAATATTTGCTTTTATTTTTTGTTTTTGTGCTTATGCTTTTGCTCTTACTACACGATGAAGAAAAATCTCCACTTGCTGTCGGATGTCTTCATCAACAAATATTTTATTTGCTTTTGTTATTGCATTTATTTGCGTCTACATTGAAGAATTGCTTGCTTGCTGCAGGAATCTTCCATCATCAAAATTTATTGCGTTAATGGTTTTTTTAGTTTACTACTCAAGTTCGAGCTTTCGCGATTTCACTGCTCGTACTACCGGGGAGTATTAAAAGATAGATATGGCCTAAGCTCTATTGTGGGTTTATAACCATTAGGATTTTATTATGTATTTGCATATATATATCGTATCAATAAAAGTATTATCTACGAGGTTTAACCTTTCAACATATTGTTCCTTTTCACTTTTGTTATCATCCTCCACCAATATGGCCATATGAAAGACGTTTTAGAACACGTAAAATAGAAAGTAAGTTGTTTATTCTTACATGAAATCCATAAACTATTAAAATAGCTGAATAAAACGAAAAAGTAGAACATTTAAATTGAGACTACAAAATACATAACAAACAAGAATTTAAGGCTCTTTTCGCAATTCCCGTGAAAAGGATAAATTTACATGTAAATCATCCAATGAAAGATCACAAACATTATTGATTATAACTTTCATAATCTTCTTAATATAATGGTTTAGCGTTTGTTTATCAATATATGTGGGAAAAAGACAAAACCAAATCTCTTACTTTCTCAAACTTTTGTTTCAAACACCTCATCTCATCCAATAAACAAATAGGCTATCTTTGGCGGGATTTAAATGGGGCTTGGGTTTTTTTTAAATAAATCGGCTAATAAAATAAATCTCATTTGTCATGCGGGCTTATGGAAAGGCTTATAAAATAAGTCACTATAAGCCTCAGCCCCAAAAAAGAGGCTAAAAACTTTAGCTCGAGACTTTTGAAGAATAAATTACTTATTTACCTACAAAAATATCTAACATATACAAAAACTCATTTAATTATGTCATTTTTAGTAATTTTGCAATAATAAGCCACAACCCATTTGCCAAACAAGTTTATAAAAATACAAATTTCAATTTCGGCTTATAATATAAGTCCTAGCCCCAGCCTCAGTCTAAGCCTCAACCCCAGCCCCAGCCAATTTTGCTAAACATACCCAAAGTAACAGTCAACGACCGTTATATATTTTATTTTATTTTATTCTATTTTAGTTTATTTAAGATAAAACAATTGTTTTAATATTTTTTATGTCCGAATTCGCGTTATGGTTGGATCTTCATATTCCAGGATTCGTTAATATGTCCGACATGTTTCAATGGATCGATGGGCACGGTGGACGTTCTAAGCAACAAAGGATCTTAAACACAACTTGTGTTACTCTTATCTGGATCCTTAGGATGTACCGGAACTCAGTGGCGTTTGATTGCTCAAGACTTAAAAACCATAAGCTTTTCGATTTGGTAGTTCTTGTCTCTTTTAATTGGTTATGTAATAGGAATCTAATGGCAGAATTAATTGGAACGCGTGGATGCAAAACCCGCGTATATAATTTTGTTTGTTTTTCTTTTGCTAGTTTGATCTAGCTTTAATAAATCAGCCGCTCAAAAAAAAAAGGTTAATTGGATATTATGACTATATTGATTAAAAATCCGCATGTTAAACCATAAAACGGAACATATTCGATTATATTTATCTTGTTTGAAACCATGTAACGCATTTCGGTTAATAGGTTTTCTCGTTTTTTGTTTTTTCATTTTTTTTTTGCCAAAAAATTAGCTAGCCCAGCTTATTATATAATTGGAATTGTTGTGGCTTGCATATAAATATATGAACCGTTGCTAAAGATGTCTTAGAACGGGTAAATGACAAAGTAAGTTGCTTATTTGTTCATATGAAATGCATAGCTAAAGTTTGGCCAATATGCTAAATCATGGTGACATAAACAGAAAAAAGTTGAAGAAACCGAAGAAGTTGAAAATTAGAATTGAGACAACAAAATAAATAACAAACAAAAAGTTGAAGGCTTAGGTCTTTTAGTTAAAAAAGAGCAAATTAGCAAGCCCCCGTACTACATAAATTTACTAGCAAATCATTTAGAACAAGGACAGATAATAACTTAAATTAGCATGACCATAATCATATTTATATAATGATGTAAAGTTTATTCATCAATCCATGTGGGACAAAGTCATAAACCAAAACTCTTTTCCTTCCTCAAACTTATGTTCCAAATGACATGACCACCACACATCTATCCTCACAGCCTCACCTTCATTCATGCATACACATCTATCATTCCTCTTCACTTTACTCCATCTCCAAGCCGCCGTACAATCTTTCGGCAACATCTCACCAAACCCTATCGGTATGCTCACTCAGTTTCACATACTCTCAACACATTCCAACAAACTCACTTGTCACATTCATTTGAACACATTAACAAAATCAAACATAAATCTTGACATACCTGGTTATATGAAGAACAAACCAAAGATTTCAGTAAGCCAGTGACAACAGCACATATTAATTATTAGCATAGCAATTTAAACATAGATTTTACTAAATATAGATCATTATTTATTAGTGATAAATATTCAAAGTGAGTTTAAGGAAATGGACCACCAAAACACTCTTTACAGTTCACAGTGACCAAATCTAAAGGTCTATGTATTCAAGACCTCATTATCTCTTTCAAACGCATAACTTTATGATACAAGCTATCACATTCAAACAAAAGTGACTATAATACTTCACTATCATCATCCATCTAGTCACAACCGATCAAATTATACGGCAAAACCCACTCCTCACATTCATCTCCACCTTCCCACACTGTAAGCTTAGAGATCAAAAATATTTTACTACTAAACAACAATTTACATATGTTATTAATTTATTACATTAGGGCTAGAAAAATAAAATTTGAGCAAAAGCATAACAAGAACCCATATGATTACGACTACCTCATGACTGCTTATTGATGTTTATTCAATAGTTAAAGTATAGATTTAACTAAAATTGTATGTGAACGAATGGTAAACCATTAGGCTTGCATAAGATAGAGACACGATTCAAATAATAATCTTGTTTTACATAACATTGTTTTTCGAAATTATACAAGTTAAATATGAAAATTTTAACTGTAAAATAAATAACATCTGTTTTATAATAACTTCAAATTTTAGTACTTCAAAAATTTATTTACGCATTGTGATTCTTTTGGTGGATAAAAAACAAAATTATGGATATTCATAGTTTGGAAAATTTGTGTTTATACTATACTATATTTCATTTCAGAGAGATGTTGGTTACTTGCTATATGTTAGTGAGATGATGGACGATACTTATTTTGTTTTTATATTTTGACCTCCTAACTATTTTTCGAATAACATTGGTCGCAATTGAATTAAAACGATAATGAACTCTAATGCTCTTCAAATAAATGACAAATATGCCTTTAAAGACTATGTATTCAATCTCACCAAAACTACGTAGACAACTTTCAATTCTGTAACTTATTATTAGAGAAGTGGTTGATGGTGTGATGATAATATCATATAATCCATGTACCTTATGTTCACTTTCCAAATAAAGTTTAAAATAAGTCAAAAATATGTAACTTATTTGAAGTAACACAATGGGCACTAACTTTTGATCTTGCCCTTTTGTCATGCTCCAAAAGATAGCTCAACCTACTTTGTACTAGCATCTACTAACTCACGAATTTCAAAAATAGGTAAAAATGCACTGATCCGTATCCCGTAATAGTATGTATCTAGCGAGAAGAATTATTAAAATGAGAAGAGTGAGAAGAAATTATAGCCACATATTTTAAATAAAGAAAGAAAAATAACGAGGAGATATATCTATTTTTATTGATGTATCTATTTTTATTGCATGATCAGTTGTGTGAGATTTAGTTGTTATACAATGTGTCCACACGATTTTGAAACAAGTCATTGTCTTTGTATTGTGTAAACACTCATTTGTTTTTGTGTTCTTTTCTATTACGTCAACAACATGATTGAAGGCTACCGTGTACCAACTTGGTTATGAAGTAGATCATTCTTAAATGTCATAAATCTTAAGACAACGCAAAATTTGGAGACGACTCATGACTTATGGGGATGAGATTCATTGCATTTTAAGGACTGGCTGGCTGAATCTCAATATCCTGAAATGAGAAAATCTGGCACAGATCTACAGTCAACTAGAGTATGGGATAATTAACCAAATACAAAACTTACAAAACATAAAAAACTAGGTACATTTGGCAACAACAAGAATGCATTACCGCAATACAACTTTACACAATCACACGTATTAGATGTATTAAACACATGAATAAACACGATACCATGAACTGAAAGGGCCTAGGAGCTGCAATTGAATCATCGTCACAGAAATAGAAGCTATAAAACATAGCTCAATGTAATGATAATCAAGTACAAAAATCCTTTACCAAAAGACAGAAAAACTAATAAAGGATGCTAATTTCCTTGAAATCAAAGACTGTCACGCTCAGCGGTAGAAGTTTAACAAAATGCACATATTTTACAAAGCCTTTATCTAATATATGTAACACACTCCCACCAAATATTTGGAAAGTAGTTGAAAAATTATTTTTTAAACACGCAGAGCCTGTTGGGAACGAGAGTGCTAAATTGAACCATCAACTTGTGATATAATCGCGAGTATTAGTTAATAATTGGAGATATATAGCACGATTCTTGTATGCGAGGCTACTTTCTACTTTGACCAATAAAAGTACATATTTTAGGATTAACATTTGAGTTCTTCTTCCATAGTTTGCTAATGCTCATAGAAAGCAAAAGTGAAAGCAACTGTAAAAAAACTATTCAAGCAGAGGTTAAAAAATAATTGATATTGTCAGAAGTGGGATTTGAACCCACGCCCTCTCTCGAAGACCAGAACTTGAGTCTGGCGCCTTAGACCACTCGGCCATCCTGACTTTGTTGTTGGTAATACAGATTAGCTATTCTTAAATATATCAGTTTATTGTAATATGGGAGTTTAATCAGGTGTAGTTTCTAGTGAAACAATGCCAAGGGTCAAAACCATTTGCATCTGTTGTGTTAGAAGAAATTTTGTGAACTTACACTGCACATTTACTTTCATTTCATTCATGTTGTTTGGAATAAACAGATGATGGTACATTGCCTAAACGTACTTTACGTTAAGTTGGAATTAACCTAAAGTAGGTTATTATAACCCACTTAAATCATCATAAGTATTTTGTCTTATTCGGTGTTAGTGGTATGAAGTTTTTTTGATAGTGTACAAATTTGCCTCACAAATATGAATGAACTGGCCTCTTGGGCTGACAAATGGACTACCGGCTTAGATAACTAGAGAGTCTAAAGTGTCCATTTTAGTATGATTAGAGCTGCAAAATGGACTTTAGCTTCATTGGGTTAAGTAACTATAGGTTGGGTGAAAGACTAAAGATTGGGGGAGTGGTGCTATCCTTTTCTTTAACTTAACATATGTTTATATTTTTTTATCACATTGTTTGTGGTCTTGTAATTCACTAATTATACAATAGTAACAAACTGACTAATATTTTGAACAAGTGATTATGGCCTTACGGGGGAATTCATGAGCAAGATGGATCACCATTATGTGTTCAGCTGACTATAGGCCTAGAAAACTAGAGTTTCCTCTTTAGTGTGATTAGAGTTTTGGACTTTTGGTTTAGCAAATTTTGAGTCACTATGGAGTACTACGAGCTTGTTGACGTTCGGCTTAAACCATTATACATTTTGGTGTTATCTATTAGTAGATAATTAGGCCCAAGCCCGGTTTGTGGGTTTTGGGTATTAGGGTTTCACTATTATATATAGTGGTTATTAATAAAGTTATACCCACGGGGTTTTAATGTTCTAACATGGTATTATGAGCAGGTATGATCTTGAGACCTAATCGGTCATCAAGCCGCCACCTTTGTATCACCCCGTCACACATCTCCAAAACCCTATTTTCTTTTCTTCTGCCTCTCAAAAAAAAAAAAAAAAAAAAAAAAAAAAAAAAAATATGATTGTTTCATCTGTTTGGTAATGGTCTTCTTCTGCCGCTCAAAAGATTGTTTCATCTGCCGTCATTGTTGACCATAGATATCAACCATGACTTTGAAGAATTGTCTACACCAACATTTGATTTACTGTTGGAAAAAAAAAAAAAAAAGTTATTTAATTGTTTGTTTTGTTTTTATGTCGAATCCAGGGTATCAATTCCCGAGACGACTTTTGTTGATGTCGAATCTAGGGTATCAATTCCCGAGACGACTTTTGTTGGTGTCGAATCCAGGGTATCAATTCCCGAGACGACTGTTAAAATCTTTCCGCTGCCTCTCCTTCTTCTCACCTGATACGCTACCTTCTGATCTGCTCATCTTCATCACACTTTTCTCACCTCAAAAAAAAAAAAAAAAAAAAAAAAAAAAAAAAAAAAAAAAAAAACTTTATGTTTTTCTATGGAAAAACACGTCCCGTTTGTTTGGAAGGTTCTTTGGGGGTTGAAGTTTTAGAACCAACTTTTGTTGTCTCATCTTTGTTTAGTTGTATGGGATACTTTGGTTTACCCGGTTTGTTGTTGCTGCTGAAGATGCTCCCGCTTGCTGTCGAATGTCTTCATCAACAATTATTTACTTGCTTTGGTTTATTGTTTATTAGCTTTAATCTCCAGTTCGAGCTTTCGCGATTTCGCCGCTCGAACTGCGGGGGAGTATTAGTAGATAATTAGGCCCAAGCCCGGTTTGTGGGTTTTGGGTATTAGGGTTTCACTATTATATATAGTGGTTATTAATAAAGTTATACCCACGGGGTTTTAATGTTCTAACATTATCTTTCTTATCCATTGACTCTTTATACGTTATTGACTTATTGAGGATGTATTTTGCTTGAATTGAACATGTATCTTGTATAATTTATTAGAACCGTTAAAAACGTTTTTAAGGTGATCACTACTTCATAGAGTGTGATGTTGTTAATGCTGTTAAATGGTTCTTTCATCATGGAAGAATCCCGAATGGAGGTAATTCGTCTTTCATTACTTTGATTCCTAAGGTTTCGAATGCTAATATGGTGAAGGAATTTAGACCTATCAGCCTCATTGGTAGTGTGTATAAAATTGTTGCCAAGATTCTGGCAAATCGTCTTGTCATGGTGTTAGGGGATCTGGTTAGCGACACTCAATCTGCATTTGTGAAGGATAGGCAAATATTGGATGGCCCAATTATTTTAAATGAGATGGTTTAGTGGTGTAAGAAGAAGAGGAAACAAACAATGATTTTTAAAGTTGGTTTTGAAAAAGCTTACGACTCAGTTAGGTGGGATTTCGTAGTAGTCATATTGAAGAAGTTCGGGTTTGGAGACAAATGGTGTAAGTGGATCCTTAGTTGCCTTCAGTCTTCTAGAGGCTCGATATTGGTAAATGGAAGTCCTACGTCCGAATTCAAGTTCTTCAAGGGCCTTAAACAAGGCGATCCACTGTCTCCTTTCTTATTTGTTTTGGTCATGGAAAGTCTTCATATTTCATTTCAAAGAGTGGTGGAAGCTGGTCTTTTTTCAGGGATCATGGTGGACACCTCGCTTAGTGTCTCACATTTGTTTTATGCTGACGATGCCATTTTTATGGGACAGTGGAATCAAACCAATATTGATACTATTATTCGTGTGCTTAATGTGTTTCATAGGTCGTCGGGTCTTCGTATCAACATGAAAAAGAGTAAATTAATGGGGATTTCTGTGGACTCGTCTAAAGTTGAACAGGCTGTTAAGAAGATAGGTTGCATGGTTTTAAAAATGCCATTCAAATACCTTGGATCTAAAGTAGGCGACCGTATGTCGCGTATCAATTCTTGGAATGACGTTATTGAAACTATGGTAGCTACATTATCAAGATGGAAACTTAAGACTATTTATATAGGATGGAGACTAACCCTTCTCAAATCGGTTTTAGGTTCGACCCCGATCTACCATATGTCTATGTTTAGAGTTCCTAAGACGGTGCTACATACTATGGAGGCCATTCGTGCTAGGTTTTTTAATGGAGCAGATAATAACTCGAGAAAAGAGAGTTGGGTCAGCTGGAATCAGGTGATGGTCTCAAAGGATGCAGGAGGTCTTGGGGTGGCAAGTTTATTCGCTTTAAATAGGGCCTTAATGTTTAAGTGGGTGTGGCGTTTCATCACTCAACAGAAGTCTTTATGGGCTAGAGTGATAAAAGCGATTCATGGTGGTGAAGGTAAGATTGGTAAGACGGTGAATCATAGTTTTCCATCTATATGGCTTAACATAATCCAAGAAGTAGATGTTTTGAAATCACAAGGTATTGATATTACTAGTTTCATTAAGCCGAAATGTGGAGATGGTAAGAATACTTCGTTTTGGAACGTTGCTTGGAGGGGGGATATTATGTTTAAAGACTTGGTACCTAGACTTTATATGCTTGAATCTATGAAAGATATTCAGGTTGCTACAAAATTGTCGCATGAGGATTTGGAGTGGTCTTTTAGACGTAAGGCGAGGGGTGGTGTTGAACAGGTCCAGATGTCTTGTTAAAGGAGAAGATTGAAGGCTGCATTTTAAGTGATTTGAAAGATAGATGGACGTGGTCTTTAGAGGGCTCGGGTGAATTTTCTGTCTCGTCGATTCAGAAAGTTATCGATGCTGTTATCCTTCCATGTGGCAGTGTGAAGACTAAATGGGTTAAAGAGGTGCCAATCAAAATTAATATTCATGCTTGGAAAGTTATCAATGATTACCTTCCTACCAGATTTAATCTTTCACGCAGAGGTTTGGATATCGGGACTATTGTTTGCCCTATGTGCAATTGTATGGTTGAATCTTCCAGGCATTTGTTTTTTTCATGCGAGCTAAGCAAACAGATCATGTGCAAGATTTCGAGGTGGTGGGATTTGGTCTATCGGGATACTAATTCATATGAAGAATGGGTCGACTGGATGTTGAGTATCCGATTCCCTAGTAAACTTAAAAAGGTTTTCGAAGGTATTTGTTACATTGTGTGGTGGTATATTTGGAATTGGCGTAATCAATTGATTTTCGGTCTTGGATCTCGCTCGAAGACATTGATGTTTGATGATATTGTATCTCGGTCTTTTTTCTGGATTCGGTCTAGATGTAAAATTAGTTTGTCTTGGATTGATTGGCTTAAGAACCCTAATCTTATTTCTTTGTAAGTTTCTAGCATCTTGCTAGTTTTTAATAATTTTGCCGTTGAAAAAAAAAAGGTGATCACTACTTCAAGAAATTGGAACGTGCAAAGCTGTTAATATATCTCTATACGTAAATCAATAGACAATCCTTTTAATTAAAAATTATCCATATACTCCTTTAATTCCTACACTCAACCCAAACACCCATTCTTCACATTCATCTCTCATCCCTTTCACACTCTCCACGACATACACTATCGGTACCCTCAAATCTGCTATATGTACTCTCCTTACATTCCAACAAACTCAATCACATATCGCATTTTAAAATATATATATATATATATATATATATATATATATATATATATATATATATATATATATATATATATATATATATATATATATATATATATATAAACCAAAGCATACAATGAATCGTGACATGCCTAGTCATATGAAGAACAAGACAATCATTCTAATAAGCTGATGAATACAACAATAAATGATTAGTGGTACTTTCCGTGGTATATGTGGACCATGTTTTTCAAAACGCATAAAAATCCAAACATGCATTTTACGACCTATCCAAGTTAGTTTAAGGAAATGCACGGCCACAAAAGTCTTTGCAATGACTAAATCAGTTTGAAGCAAATATTGTTCCTCAAATTAACGAGATTTCAATGTTAAAGAAGTGGAAGATTCATGATCAACATGCTTTTAAACGACTAAATATTAACACTAGAAGCTTACATAGACTACATGCCAGGTTTTCGAGGTAAATATCATCCCTAACTCTAATGTTAGTCCCGTTCCTAAGCCATAAAAACAACGAAGGTTTGAGTGTGTTGAAACATTTTTAAGCTAAGAAGATGCTTTCATAGTCTCATTTGTTATAAATTTGCATCATTCCAAGATTTCAACTTACCTCAAACAACTAATCCAACATAACCTATGATATTATACTAACAATTACAAACTAGAAATGGGTTTTATTTCAAGTGACATTTTATCAGATTGATGTTGATAGAATAACAAGTAACTTATTTGAAGGTAACATGGAGCGCAACCATTTGATATTCGCGTCTTGTCATGCTCGAAATGATATTAGCTCAACATAATTTGCATTAGTATCTACTAACTCGTGTCCCACAAAAAATTAGGTATAAATGCCTTAAATCTTAACCGGCAAAGGTTACAGAAAGACAGTTGCGTCTCCTAAAAATCTCGATAATTGTTATCATACAAAAAATTCAAACCAACAACTCACCTATTAAAGTAATAAGTGAGCTTATACTTTGCTTTTCAACTACCATGTCATAATATATTGCTGTATAGTTTATTTATCCATCCATGTGGGACAAAAGCCAAAACTGTTCTTCTTCAAGCTTTTGTTTACTACCATGCACATACATCTCCACCCCTCACACCCTTGCCTACACACACATTCAAACACCTCATTTCAGACACAGTTTCATAATGTCGTTGTTCGAATTCACCCTCCTCATCATCACAACCAATGACTTTACCCAAACATCCATTCCTCACATTCATTTTATCCCTTTGACGCTCACCACGACATATACTATGAGTATGCTCACTCCGTTTTCATATGTGTACGCTCGTTATATTCCAAAAAACTAACTGGTCACATCTCCCACCAAAACAAAACCACCTGTCAACCTAATGCTAAAAAGACGTCTTAGAACAGAAAAACGATAAATTAGGTTGAATGGTCTTTTCCCCTAAAAGAATAACCAAATTGAGACAATGTACGGACAAATTTACTTGTAAATCATCATACATTACTATAATATACTAAAAGGCAGGAACAACTTTTGCAAAACATTTGCATTAATTGCAAACTTTGCCAACTTGGCGAAAACAGCCCCTGAGGTTCAAGTGTCGTTGCAAAGTAAGTCCTTTAACATTAATAATCTTTCGCAACTTGGCAAAAACAACCCCTGAGGTTTAAATGTCGTTGCAAAGTAAGTCCTTTAAGCAATCCCGCTGCATCGCGCGGGTTTTCCAACACTCGTTATAACTAAACAATTACCATGTAATTCCATAATTTTAGATATATACTGCTTTTGAGTTCTTTTATCAATCAATGTGGGACAAAGTCACAAAACGAAAACTCTTTTCCTTCCTCAAACTTCTGTTTCAAGTGACATAACACCACATCTCTTTCCTCGCAGCGTCACCTACATTCCCACAAACACCTCATTTCACCCACAATATCATTATTCCTCTTCATTCTACTACATCTCCATGCTGCGAGTCTCTCGACAACATCTCACCAAACACCATCGATATGCACACTCAACTGCACATACTCTCAAGACATTCTAACAAACTCACTCATCACATTCCTTTGAAAACATTAACAAAAGCAGCAATAAATCAATACATACCTGGTAATATGAAGAACCAACCAAAGATTCTCGTAAAAGATGAAAATAACATATACTATAAATGATTAGTGTAACTTCCCCTGGACTTAGACCATACGCATAAATATTCAAACGAGTAAGGAAATGCACCGCGAAAACACTCTTTCCAGTGGCCAAATCTAGAGGTTTATGTATTCAAAACCTAACATCTCTTTAAAACTCATATATTCAGGACGCTAGCTATCACATTCAAACAAAAGTGACTTTAATACTTCCAAATACGTTAGCTCAAGACCCAAAAAATGAGCATGAAAATAAGGGAGTTGTGCGAGAATAGTTGTTATATAATGTGTACACTCTCGCTTGTAAAAAAAGTCATATAGAAGGAAGTGAGATTAACTTTGATCTCAGATACTAACATATATATTGGGACTGACTACATGCTTAGATAACTAGAGTGTCAACTTTAGTGCGATTAGAGACGTTGCAAGGTCCTTTAAATTGTATTTACAAAAGCGACCACGAATCTCCCAAGAAGTAAAATGAAGCTAGTATTTCTTCAAAAACATGGATCCGTCATGGGTGAATTTTGGCGTACCTGGTCATATGAAAAACAAGCCAAGGATTCCATTAAGGTGATCAAAAGATCAAAATAGTATAACTCTCCACATTAAGTCACAAATAATTAAGAAAATTACTTTTTATTCATTAAAAGATAAAACTATAAAGTTTGCGGAGTGTACTTCATTTACAACTTAAGCATTCATGGTCTTATTTATAAATCGCTATAGCATTTACTCATTCACCAATGTGAGATAGATTCACAAAACCAACAAACTCATTTCCTTCTTCAAGGTTTTGTTTCAAGTGACATAACCGCCATATATATCTACACTCTCATGGTCTCACATACACTCACAAGTCGACAAACACATCGTTTCACGCACAATATAATTGGTCGTGTTCACTCTTCTCATCATCCTCCACCGAATCACCGTGAGGCAGCTTAATTCAAACAAGTAAACAACAGATTAGAGTGTTGGTGTAATAGATTTTGAGTCACCATATTGGTCAGTGGCTTAGTTTAAATGTGATGTACAACAAATTTGTTGATATTCGGTTTGAACCATTATGCATCTCGGTGTTATCATTCTTATCTATTGACTCTTTAAACTATTGAGGTTGTATTTTGCTTGAAAAACTCACCGTGCAATAAAACGTACATAACTTACTGATTTAGAATGATAGTTCTTATTTTATACAGCATATAACCTGCTGATATAACCTGACTCAGTTTCGCTTACTCACATTACATTACAACAAACTCACCGATCACATTACTTTATTACTTAATTTGCATAAATAAAAAATATTAAATATGAATTACACAGAAGACCTGTGACATCCTGTTTAAGAAGCAAAACTGGAATTAAATTAGAAGCCGTAAAATTTTAAGCTTAGGTTTTATCCCACAAACATTGACAAAAAGAGCTAATATTGATCTGGAAGTTAGCTGTTATATACCAACGCAGATCAATAAAAATCTTATTTAAGAAGTTCATAATTTAACTTATAAACTGCTCTATTCGTTTGTTCCTTGATCCATGTGGGAAAAGGTCACAAAATCAATCTCAATCCACAATGTCATTGTTCCACTCTCCTTATCATCCTCAATCCATCAAGTCACAACTGAGTTTGTTATACAATGGTGTACACTCGCTTGTAAAAGAAGTAATTGGAGTTGTGAGCTTTGCATTTATCCAGATACCCACTCACATTCGTTCATTTCAAACTCACACTCGATCATACCCATAGTATCAGTTTTTCGGAATAAAATGATGAGATAAAAAACGTTATCCAAATACCTTTCAGAAGTATAGTTTCTTAAATTACATTAATCATCCATTTTCCACTTCATTAAAAAAAATACTAAAACGAATAAAATGAGAAATAATAAAAAAATGCATGACATCATTCAAATGTGGTATTTTAAAATCAAATTGTATCACCAACATGTTTCGATTTATAAACCTCTTTAATATTTGTTCACTTATCGATGTGGGATAATATCAAGGCTTCTCCTCGGCGCAAGATACTTTTGCCTGCCGTGACAGTGTTGAATCTCATCATTTAACCTCCATATATCCAACGGCGTATTCCTTAACATATCAGCAGCAGTCCTCCTCCCTTCCTCACCCTTCCCACTACTTTCCGCCATAAAAAAACAACCAATCCAACATACGCAAGATTTAAGACTTAAAATATTCTAAGAGGTTTGGTTAGTTTTAGTCAGGTTCGGGTCAAATCTCATAAGCTTTATTTGGGTTGAGTCTAAAAAGCATACTCGAACCAATTATGTTAGGATTTTGGATTGGTCGGTTCGAGTCAACCCATATATGACTGATATATGAAAAAACTGTTGGAACATATGGTCAATATTTGGGTTTGAATGACAATTGATGGTCATCAAATATACTAATGGGGCTTTAGAGCAAGATTAATGTATGGTCATATGTAACGACCAATTTAATTCTATGTTCATGAGCCATTAGTAGGATTGATTGTGAGAGTTAATTGGACCGTTTTCTTCATCCTCCTCACTTATATATTGAGAGCTCTTCTCCCATTTCATACACACCGAAAATACACACTCATTCCTCTCCTTTTTGTTACCATTCATATTTCTTGTGTATCCGGTTCATAATAGAGGGAAGGCACGTTTTTGGTTCGCCTTGATAACCCGTTTGTGCTAACGGAGTTATCCGTTGTTGTATCCTGGGAGATAGACGTTCACGATTCTCAAGCACCGTGGAGAGGACGAATCTGTCTTAAGGAAACTGTGAGCATCACAGGCCTCAACATTTTCCTTACTTGTGTTTTTTGTGTCTCAACAATCAAAAGAATTACGGTATCATTCTCTACACTTTTATGTTTCCATTTTACGGTTTACTTGTCTATTATAGCAATACACTCAATATATACTACAATCTTAAGACAGATTCTTTCTTTGTGTTGCTATTAAAGACAGTAGTTCAATTCATGCTAGAAACAACAGAATGAAACTTGACTTTTGAGATTATTTTATTAATAGCGTTTTTGTTAAAGAATACTAAAACTGCTGCCTTGAGTAAGTCACTTTTAATGTAGCTGTTATTTTTGCATGTGGGTAATTGATTGATAGTTATAGTGTGGGAAACTAAATTGCTTCAGTTCCCTAGTTAAATGAAAGTTATTTATATTGCCTATGACACTGTTGGATAGATGAACTTTGTTCGAAAGCCTTGTTTTATTTCTAAGTGTGTTTGAGATACGTCGTGCCTCTACTTAGGAGAATTCATAATTGTTGGTTTTATTTTATGTTCGGATAAAACATTTAGAAAGAATTGTTTTCGAAAGTGTTTAGCTATATACACGTAAAATTGTCGTAGTACTAGTTTAATGCATATGCAAGTGACTCTGTAGTTTCTACCTTAAAGAGTTTACAATGATTTCCTAATAATAAATGGTTTGATTTCTTTCATGGAATTTAATTTGTGTTGATAATGAATGTCACTAAATGACATGAGTTATTAGGTGATGAGTTATAAAACGTTTGTGGTGTTTAATAAGATGCTCATTATGATGATCTTTGAAAGAAACATTTGGTTTTGAAATGAATATTTGGTAGTTCAAATAAATGACAAGCGTAACAGAAGCATCAAAGGAGTATATATATAAGTTGTCACTTAATTAAGTTATGTTTATAGGTGACTTGCGCGAACGATATATAACATGAAACAACCTTTGGTTTGCAAGGTTTTGTTATTATTATTACACTATGGTGTAAAATGTAAACAAAATAACTATTCAAGATGCTTTGAAACCGCTAAGATGGTCTTTGATTTCGTTAAAGGAGAATAACGCTAGTATTTCTTTTGTGATTTTTTCATATGATGCTCATTTGAGTAACTAGAATTTAATTCATGCCTTGATGTTGGGTATAATAAACTCATTCATTTGGAATGTGTTTTTGGTGTTTTTTGGACTCCAAAGTATTTGTTGTCACGGCTGCACCGTCGTGTAAAAAAAATGCATTTATTTATTATTATTATTATATTCATAATAAATGAATACTAGAACCCAACTTTTTTACGTTAGGTGGCTAAGACCTTAAACTTGATTTGTAGAAAGTTTAAGCTTAAATTGATAAGCCATTCAGTTTCTATTTTGATATAGAAATTCATTTTGGACAAGTTAATGTCTCATGTGCATTGTTGCGAGAAAATGTGTTTTTCTCATACTAAACAAATTGAGTTTTGCACCAATTTTTTTCTTTTTACAGTGATTAGGTAAATATCTTAAACTTGATTATAAGAGAGAGAGAGAGAGAAAAAAAAAAAAAAAAAAAAACGGAAGAATCATTTGATCTCTTTTTGTATTTTAATACAACAATTTTTTGTGTTGCTTAGAGGCATACATTTGATTTGTTTAGTACACATTTTTTGGTTGTTATAATACAAAACATCTGATATTTTGTACAATGTTCAACGCAAAATTATTTGTTTCATTTGGTGCAAAACATTTGTGGCAAAGTAGTGCCTATTTAAAGTTGTTTGGTGCGATTTTGTACAACTAATTTTGTAACATGAGAATATACAAGTCACTCGATTTTGTATCGAGTATTGGAAGTTTGGATGTTTCAAATATTCTGTTGTGAATATTGTTGCGAATAATCAAACTACTTGTTATTCTAGAAAGATGAAAAATCGTCAAGACTTGTTATAACTCATATTGCTAATAATCGAACGGTTTGTCATATGTAAGAAATGACTATGTGTTGAATATAACCGTGTAGGACATTGTGAAATGTCAAGAAAGAACACACATATAGATGACAACGAATTATGTTGGTTTATGTAACTAACTTGAACTGTGTGATTGTCATCCAATGTGAGCTATTATCCATTCGCTAAGTTGGACATATTTTGATTGTGTAAAATGATTACACATTGATTTTATGTGATTGTAATCACATAATAAATTGTGATAATCATATAATGATAAGAGATTAAATGTGATTATATATAATCACAAGTGAATTGGAATGACATGTTATAAGTGTAGGACTTACACATATAACTTATGGGATCCTCCTAAAACATGTGTGGTTTAAGGTGGTGATTTGTCTAAAAGAATAATGTTAGTAGATAAAGCTATGAGTAATCAGAATGATGCATCTTCTGTCATACGCTTGATTCCTTGGTCTATAGCATGCTAGATTTGGAATCTGTTAATTATGATACGGAAAATATTTAACATAAGACATTCAAAAAGTTTGCATACACTAGTATAAAACTTGTTAAGTGACAAATTACTAAGGATCTTGATGTCATATCCATGTGAGAAAAAATCTTATAAACAAGATTAATACATTGAAAGAGAGAACCTTTCTAGAAAATTCTTGAGATAAATTCCATGTGGGGGATTCCGGGCTAGCTAGAGTTCAAAAAAACGTCAACAAACATGAAGTTCTTGCCTAGTTGGAATACTCAAGAATTAACTAGAGCGTGATATATTTAGAAAAAAAACATATTATGTCGATACGACAACTACTCTCAACATCGGTTATCCCTATTGACAATATGAAGTCGTAGAATAACTTTGCGGATCCGCTTGCGAAAAGCTAAATGTGAGAGTTAGTTAGCAAGTCGTGAAGAGGAATGTGACTAAAGCCCTTGAAAAGTTTATATGAAGGAAAACCTAACCCAGCTGACTGGAGATCCCAAGATCTGGGTTCAATAGGACAACCTACTTGTATAAACTGAGGTCACTGTGGGGAATAATAAACTCCACATTTATTTAAGGGAGTTAGTAAACTTCCTTGTCCATTCCTATAACAGTGACAATATGAGGTTAAGCATATGGCTTTTAATGATTAATCAAGAATCACCTATGTGAGAGAGAAGTGGGGTCGCTTCTAAGGGAATTGTGGGGTCGCAATTCTTAACAGCTCTCGCAGAACCAGGCTAATGTTCATGACCATAACGAACATAACTATGAGAACCAAAATGTGTCAAGGAGATATTTGCGTGAATATATATTGTCGTCTCCACAAACAGCGGGCAGTTCAAAGACATCAAGTTCTACTGGCTGCTAGGAGGCTAAGTATATCTCACGAGGGAAGGTTCAAAAGGTAACACCTACCTATCCTATGCAAATATCAACTGCAAAACTCTATTACAACATCGAGTCGTTGAAATTTGTTTCCCATTATCAATTTCATTCATGTGGGGGATTGTTGGAAAATATGGTCAATATTTGGGTTTGAATGACAATTGATGGTCATCAAATATACTAATGGGGCTTTAGAGCAAGATTAATGTATGGTCATATGTAACGACCAATTTAATTCTATGTTCATGAGCCATTAGTAGGATTGATTGTGAGAGTTAATTGGACCGTTTTCTTCATCCTCCTCACTTATATATTGAGAGCTCTTCTCCCATTTCATACACACCGAAAATACACACTCATTCCTCTCCTTTTTGTTACCATTCATATTTCTTGTGTATCCGGTTCATAATAGAGGGAAGGCACGTTTTTTGTTCGCCTTGATAACCCGTTTGTGCTAACGGAGTTATCCGTTATTGTTGTATCCTGGGAGATAGACGTTCACGATTCTCAAGCACCGTGGAGAGGACGAATCTGTCTTAAGGAAACTGTGAGCATCACAGGCCTCAACATTTTCCTTACTTGTGTTTTTTGTGTCTCAACAATCAAAAGAATTACGGTATCATTCACTACACTTTTATGTTTCCATTTTACGGTTTACTTGTCTATTATAGCAATACACTCAATATATACTACAAAAACATATCGTTGATATGAGAGACAAGTTATAAAAATTACATTAAAATAACCTCGAGTTAATCGGGTTGACCCAAACTCATGTTAGTCTTAAATTTTTAACACAACGCCCGATCCTATTTAACGTTATGAGTTCATACCCCGACTAACAAGACCAGACTATTCTTAGTCGGTTAGGTTTAGGATCGGATTTTTTTTTTTGATAACTCTAATAGTGATGAATGAGAATTTTCTTGATAATGGTTTTTGGTAATCGTTATATTTTCGGTGTATGAAAAAAATGACGTACAAGGAGCAAAATAATCATGAGGTTTAGTAACGTGATTAATCATATGTGAGTGTCACTCGACTCAAGATAATCACTCTTATCACGGGGTAAAACACGAAAAAACGAGCATACAATCAACATCATCTCCCACCTTTGATTTACCCAAATCCTTAATTTACGTATCATATTTAAACAGTTTATTTTGACCACATAACTATTTTTGGATAACATTGCTCACAATTAAATTGAAATGAAAATGAAATCTAGTGTTCTACAAGTAAATGAAATAACGCATTCCAACACTATGTACATATGCAATCTCGCCATAACTACATAGACAAACAGGCAACTTACGGATACTACCTTATGATCTTAACACATAGATATATCAGTTTGATTTTGATAGAAAAACAGGTAACTTAAGGATGCTACCTTATGATCTTCACATCTTGTCATGCTCGAAATAATATTAGCTCAACCTAGCATGCATAAATATCTAGACTATCAACTAACTCGTGTTCAATAAAAAAAATAAGCAAATATAAGTACCGTTGTATCCACAAAGGAAAACAAAATGTGGGAGAAGGTAAAAATCTTCAAGTTGTTATCTTACAAAGTAAAACAAACAAACCACCAACTCTCATAAGAGTTGATAATATGAGAGAGAGTGTGTTTATTTGTAATATGATTTCATATTATCCTGATTATATATTGCATTAGAGTTAGTTAATCCATCTATGTGGGGCAAGGTCACAAAACCAAAACTCTTCTTCTACTAGCTTTTTATTACGACTTTCCATGCACATCTCCAACCTCACACCCTCTCCTATACACATGCAAACACCTCATTTCACCCACGACGCCATAATGTCGTTGTTCGATTTCACCCTTGCCTATACGTACTCTTGTTACATCCCAACAAACTCGATCACCGTTCTCATTTCTTTATAAATACTAACAATAGCAACCATGAATCATGACATATATATACCCAATGATATGAAGAACAAGCAAAGATTCAAATAAGGTGATGATAACAACATATATAAATGATTAGTGCTACTTCCCCTTGTAAGTTAATTTAAGAAAATGCATGGCCACAAGAGTCTTTGCAATGACTAAATCCGTTTTAGGCAAAGAGAAACACTGCATCTGAGTGGTATCGTTACAGGACCGATTTCAATGTTGAAGAAGTGGCAGATTCATGATCACCATGCTCTTTAAGTCTAACGACTAAAAAGACCATGTGGCCGAGCCGTGACACATCTAGGAATGCCATGGCGCGGGAGTTTAGAAACCTTACTAAGAAACTTTCCGAATGGGATAGATTTCTATTTTGCTGCGAAGTGGGAGGCTAGCAGAGACTCGATTGCCTGCAAGCAAAGTTTCTACCTTTACGACTCTTTAGCATGGTGTGCCATAGAGATGACTTTTGTTTTTGGTTCGTTTTATGTAGTATACTAGTAGGTCTATGCATTCAAAACATATGGAAAGATACTAATGTTGTTGTTCGTGAGTTCACTATCAAGGCTGTATGGGAATCGATTCGTCCTCGAGGACAGGAGGTTGAGTGGTTTCGCATGGTTTGGTTCTCATTTTGTATGCCGAAACACACATTTAATTTATGTCTTATTTATGGCTCGTAAACATAAGACACAAGACAAGTTGAGGCAATGGGATGTCGGCGAATTCGTCGACTTAAATCTGTTTCGGTGTCCTTTGTGTAAGACGACTTGGGATTCGCATGAGCACTTGTTTTTTGAATGCCCATATTCTTTGAAGGTATGGATTCATGTTAATGTTAAGGCTGGGATGCATAATACTCCTTCAAAATTAGAAGACATGACATCATGGCTGATTTCCATCTTCCAAGCGTTCTTTGGTTAGTGTGGTTTCTCGGCTTATGTTTGCGGCAACAACTTACTTCATTTGGCAAGAGAGGAATAATCGCTTATTCTCTACAGACACGAGGAATGAGGAGCGAGTGTGTGAAATAATTTTCAAGACCATTAGAATGAAGCTCGTATCTTTGCGGTTCAAAAGAAGTTCCAATGTCATGAAGACCTTGTAATATTGGAACATACCTTCTGATGTCACATAGCTTTCTATTTTTGCATAGATGGCTTGGTGTTTTTATTTTGGCTTTCCTTATTTTAAGTCCAAGTGATCAAGGCTTTAATTATGTTTCGTGGCTGCTTGTTTCGAGTGTGTTCGAAGCAATGATGTTTTGCTCATGCAAAGTGGTCGTGAGTGGTGCAAGTCCACTCTCTGATGTAATTAACTCTTTATTCATTTATTCTATTCACTGGGTAACGAAAACCCTTTACCCAAAAAAAATCAAAACACACTGCCTCTTTCAATGACTAAATCCATTTTAGGCAAATACTACATCTGAGTGGTATCTTATATAGGAATTTTGGTTCCTCTTACGAGATTTTAAATGTTGAAGAAGTGGAAAATTCATGATCAGCATGCACTTTAATTCTAAAGACTAAAAACACCAGGTGGGCTCAAAGTAGGTTAGAAGACTATTGTAATTAAAAAACATGTTTAAAAAAGCCAAAAGGGAATTCTCTCTCCCTCCATCTCTGTTATCCCGTTCATACCACCCTCCGCCGGATAAATCCACCCTCCGCCGATTCACCGCCTGCCTCCACCCCTCACCATCTACACCAAAACAATCCCCTCCACATCCTTTTCCTGATCTCCTACATCACGCACCCATCACACCTCCGTCACCTGTTCATACCACCTCACGCACCTCCTCTTCAACACCACAACACCACCATCTTTGGAGATCGCGAAGAAGACAAGGTTGGGACAAGCCACGCGAGTTGTGACTCGGTTTTCTTGTAGTCGTATTACCGAGTCTCGGTGACTCACTTTTGGTTCGGGCTAGGCTACAACACGTGGGAAAACAAGGTATCTGTTTTTCTCGTTTTGTTCGGGGTCGTGTTTGTTGTGGGATAATGTGAGGGTCACGGGTCATGGAGAGAGGGTTTTTGGGTTCGGGAGAGAGGGGAAGTAATCATAAGAAAAAGAATGTTAATGAACCAGCAGGTACGTCTGCTAGTATTGGGGAAGCAGTTGATCGTAATCGTGAAGTTGGTTTTGAATCAGCAGGTTCATTGGACGAACGGGCTGCTGGTGTTAATGGTGGCAATGACAAGGCTGATGACGGGGATGTTAACTTGGTTACACGTGTGGACACAAATGTCCAGGACACGCCCGTGCGTGCTTCTACTTCTCCACAGGTGACAAACTCATCTTTTGCCAATGTCGTTAATGCTACTCGTAATGTCCAAACTGTGAATTTTAGAGCATTGGTCAATGAAGATCATGTGATTGATCATGATACGATGCTTCCTATGGCTGCTATGAAAAAGGTTCTAAGTCGGTATGATAACACGCTTGTTGGTTACTTTCTTGGGAAGACCATTGCTTTTCCTTTAGTTAAAAATTATGTCACTAATACATGGAGAAAATTTGGCTTGCAAAAGCTAATGAAAAATAGTGATGGTGTGTATCTTTTTAAGTTTGCTAGCAAGGAGGGTGTGAACCGTGTCTTGGAACGAGGTCCATGGTTAATTCGTAACTCGCCTATTATTCTTAACATATGGACTCCTACATTATCCCTTAATAAGAATGAGGTAAATAATGTACCGGTTTGGATTAAAATGCATAATGTTCCATTAATTGCTTATTCTGAGGATGGTTTGAGCTTGATTGCTACGCAAGTAGGGAAACGCTTATACAAGTTCTATGTGTGTCGATTCATGGGGACTTATTAATTTTGCTCGTGCTTTAGTTGAGTTAAGCGCGAAGTCAGTACCAAAAAGCCAGGTTACAATGGCAATTCCGAAGGAAGAAGGTAATGATTTTACTACAGAAATTATTAATGTCGAGTATGAATGGAAACCTCCACATTGTGGTGAATGTAAAACTTTTGGACATGCTTTGATTGATTGCCCAAATCACGTTAAGTATGTTTTTCGTAGTAATACTATTGTGGATGCAAAGGCTTCTGCTACTTTGGAAAAGACGGATGATGATTTCATTGAGGTAAGGAATCGTAAGAATAAGGGGAAGAATGTGGCTGCTCCTTCTCGGCCTATTGGGGGTATTCAACTTAATAAGCCTAAACCAAAATTTTGGAGACCTATCCCAAAGAAGTCGGCTGCTGCAAAAGAGAAACTTTCTAATGAGGCAAGTACGAGTGGAAAGACTATTGCTACATCAAACCCTTTTGATGCTCTTGATATATCAGATACTGATGATAATGATGTGGATACTGGTCGTACAATGGAGGTTAATGAGGATGAGCTGATTAAGACTGGTTCTACATCACATGTACCACTTGTGAGTGATTCAATGGGAACAATGGATGGTGGTTCTACTCCCATAGTTGAGAAAATTAGTAAGCTTGAAAAGCTAATTATTGATGGGAAAGCTACTCTTGTAGATGTTGATGGTCAACCTATTCCGTCTACCTCTTCTACTAAGAGAGTTAACCCTTTTTCTAAAGTGGGAGAGATTGAGGTGTCCGATTCTGAAGATGAGGTTGTTGCTAACCCATTTGATGAGTCTGCTAATATATTTGGTGGTGGCCAAGAGGTTGAAAATGAGTATGATGACTATGATTTCGATGACTATGCGAAACAGGTTCGTGATATTCCAGATAATTTGGATGCCTTTAATGCCATGTATGGCACAAAGTTTCAAGGTCCTAGGAAGTAATTTTATTTCGTTGTGTCATTTGTTATCATTTGAGTATTAGTTTGTTTTCTTGTTTAGAAAATAGGAAGTATCTTGTTATCTAAGCTTTATACCTATGTAACGGGCTGAGATATGGGATTTCACTCATATCCATTGTACTTAAACGTTTATTTGGTTAATATATTTACCAGGGTGCAGGATTACTCCCCTTTACCCAAAAAAAAACACCAGGTGGCTGAACCATGAGGCCATGACGCGGCTAGGAATGCCATGGCGCGGGAATTCAAACATCATACTCAAAAACTTTCCGCATGGGATGTCCCTTTTGTTGCGAAGTGGAAGGCTAGCAAATACATTAGTAGTAGTATGGTGTGCCATAGAAGTAGCTTTTGTTTTTGGTTCGTTTTGTGTAGTATATAGTAGGTGTGGTACACTTTAATGTGGCATCAACCCCTTTTACCCAAACGCTATATATTCAAAGACGCATCCAATAAATACATTAGTTCAAGACACAAAGAGATATATAGCATAAGATCAGTGTACATGTGCGCGAATTAGTTGTTATATATTTTCACGAAACGCAGGTTTAATATGAAATTGATCATATATTAAATTAACTTGTCACGTATAAGTTAGAGACGTTTCTTGCTGCAAAATGAAGCTAATTAAAGCAACACCACACAATTATCTAAAACCTTGCATTATGGTTAATGTTGCTTTATGTAACGTTAGGGACCCATTTTATTGGAATATGCTACACTTTCTAAAAGTGTTGCTAATTTTTAGCAAGTGCAGTATTTTAACATCTATAAAAGAAAATTTAGAGTTGGTTATATTTCCTCACACATGTAATATCCAACTTCTGAAAAAGATCATTTGTGTGCTTTTAGCTTTGAACGTGTTTTATTAGAAGAAAAAAAAAGTCAAAAACGAAACCTTGGTCACTTATATATAATAACGAAATGGTTAGATCACATATATAATAAACTTTCGGGTACATGTAGCTACATTTATAAACTAAAGTCTGAATAAAAGGTTATCCAGAACAAAAATTAGCGTTGACGCTTTATTTGTGAGCTTTTTAAGTTTGAAAATGTTACGCCTAAATTTCTCCAAATACTTTATTATTCAACATAGTTAGATAGAAGCGCCATGTCTCTTCATTCAATAAATTAGATTAGAATAAAATAAAATAAAAAAAAGGTCAATGGTGAAATTACTCGAAAGAAAATGGGATTTAAACTTTTAGTTTCATCCTACATGGTAGGAGACTAAGTATAAATACAAGTAGAGATTTTAATACAGAAAGTAAATGATAATCACAACTAGCTATTCAATAAACATTCTCTTTACTAAAGTTTAAGTTACGTTATATTTTCAAGTTATATATTACCTTGATGTTTGTTCATTCGTCTATGTGGGACAAAATAAATCATGAATTATTATACTTTGAAGTTAATTAGGCTTAACCACCGCATTCCAACTCTCATGGTCTCACCAACAATTTTATTATTCCACTTCACCCTCTTCGTAAATCACAGCCGTGCCAACTTTTATCTAAACACCCACTCATCACATTCAACTCCACACATCAATTGAAACACCTCACTCTAAATGTGCACACAAAGTCATAGACTGACATAACTTGTGGTGTCACCGGCCGCCGATCTTTCCCCGGTGGTTGACATATGTTCGATGCTAAAATTATGCATTTTGGTGTTGTTTTTCATTGACTCTTTACATTTTTGAGGTTGTATCTTGCAAAACTGATTTAAACTGTTAAAAACGTTTTTGACCTATTTTTGACTCTTGTATAGGAACTAAGAAAAAAAACACATATTATTTGCAATGTTGTTTCTTATCGGTTATTGTAGTGTTCTTTATTTATATTCTTACCAGTTTATAAGAGCATTCGATATTCACTCACATTTTATTTCTACTCATCTCACTACCTCACAAAAAATTATAATATGTGTTTTCCACTCGTTATGGGTCTTGATGTAACCTCTATTTTATCCATTTGTGAAAATCTTGTGAGTAAGATAATATGTGGATTATTAAGCAAGAGGAAATACCATATCTGTATTTACTAGCAGGGTACCCGCGCGATGTGGCGGCGGGTATCCTGTGACTGAATTTTCTTGTAATGTGATGTTATGCGGCCATATTTTTTTTAACAATTAATTAAGAAATAATAATAACGGAGATCTTGTTTAGTTTTCTTTCCGTTTTCGAGTCTAGGAGCCTAACAAAATAAATAAATAAATAAATAATCTTACAAAGTTTAAAATGTTTTTTCAATAATGTAACATTCACTTTTTTGTTTTTTAGTCGAGTGAGTTATCGGTCGAGGGGATGAACCCTTCGTCAATTTTGGAGCCGACCGACCCAGTTCGACCATCATGCTGCAATGGCGGCGACTCGGTCGGCGCAATGGCGACCAAATCGGTCGACCGACCACTGCGGGCAGCCTAATGGCTTTATTTTTAAGTGTTTGGCTTAGTAGTTTGATTAGATTGTACATTGTAGTTAAATGATTGTATATTTTGATGAATGAGTAAATTAAATAGTGTCTAAATTGTATATGTTTTCTTTTTTGGTAAAGGGTTACCCCGATAAAGTATATTAATCACATAAACTTTAAGTACAATGGAATGTGGCAGCGGTACCACATTGACCTCAAGGAGAGCTTGAACAACCACTAAATCGTTTGTGACATGCCACGAAAACGATAAACGACTAATCACAGATAGAAATCAGAAAACAGTTATGAATCAACGTACAAAACAAAGACCATCTCCCCGCTTTGCCAACCACAAAAAAGGATTATAATGATACCACATGAAACTGCCTCCTTAATGACATTCCCAAGAGAAAAACCAATGGAAAACCCTTGGAGAACGGAAAAAGAGTACATCTCTCAAGTGGAACTCCAATCTTGGACCATAACTCTGACGAGATCTTCCAACAAAACCACGAAAAGCTGATGTAGAGATGTGTAACATTGGAGCACAAAAGGATCAACAACCATAAAGCCTAAACGTCTTAGGCATCTTCCAAAAAGTAAGCAAATGATTCACCACGGTAGTGTTCTTGAATCTGAACGTTTGGAGCTTTAAACCATAATAGTATCACGAAGGTCCTCCGGAGACCTTCTAGAATTCTTAAAAAATCCTATTGTTCCTCTCAATCCAAATGTGGTATGATGTTGCTGCAAGGAGAAGCCGACCAATAACACTAATCGACGTACGCTTGTGATCCATAGGATGAAGCCATGCAACAATGTCTTACAAGCTAGGGGAAACCAGGTCCATGCCAGCTAACCCACGAATATAAGCCCAAACCTGAGAAGCAAAGGAGCATTCAAAGAAAATGTGGTCATGAGAGTCCGGTTGTGAATCACATAAAGGACATCGAAGCAGGTTTAAGTCGGTAGAAGGACCAACATCCCATTCCCTCAGTTTATCCTACGTTTTGAGACTTTGTCTCATAGTGTTTTTTTAGTTTTATTTGTCATTCAAATAGTTGTAACTTATGCTTTTTTACTTGTACTTGCATAAAAGTTCTAAATTAGAAAATCTTAAAAAAATAATAGGAGGGAAGGTACAAGATGCATTATAAGTAGTATAGATAAACCACCAGCATAGTAATTATAATATATCGTCAGTTGATTTGTACTTAAATGGTAGTAATTAGGAGTTTAACAAGTTAAAACTTGAGACATTCATTTGGGCGTCATCAAACCTCACACTCTTAAATTACCACTTTGTAGGAGTTAACATAAAGGGAAAAATGCAATTTACGAAGAAACACTTAAAATCTTAAACTAGCAATTGAAGACGTATGCCAAATTATGTAACGAGCAAATGTAACCTATGAAGACTTAATTCTCTTTATGTTTACTAACGCGGGACCGCAAAATTTCCTTATGCAGCTTGGTGTTTATTTTCTTTCTCGCTTTCAACTTATACTGCTTGAATGATTGAGGTTTAACCCAACACCCCCAAGGCATTGAATCTTGAGTATACATGCATGCCCCACGTACCATATCTCTGGCCTCACATCACAACAACACCATTGTTCCTTTTGAATTTTCTCATCACCCCCTACTGAACTCCATTACAGTTTCGATGTAACGGAATTTTGAGTCACCGGTGAAGCAACCATTGGTCGATCCGGGGTGTAGATCTGGGTGCGGTGTACAACGTATTTTCTGATATTCTGCTTGAACCATTAAGCATTTTGGTGTTATATCATTCTTATCATCGACTCTTGACTATGTTATTGAGGTTGTAATTTGCTTGCATTGCACATATATCTTGTAAAATTGATTTGCTAACACGTATAGAAATTAGAGGTGTTTATTCATTGTCGTATTAGTGGTATTTATTTACTGTTATGTTGTTTATATCTTTTTGAGGATTTGTTCCCTTAATATAATGTTATTCATCATTCCGTTCCTACTTATGATCAAATCCCTCTAGCTTCTTTCCTTCACAATCCGATGTGGGATGACAAAAAGTCCAAAAGATCTGTTCCAAACTTCCAACATATGTCTAAAATTTAACTACCCAGGGAATAGATCTAGCGAGAAGAGTTATTGAAATGAGAATAATAAAAAAAAATACTAGCCACATATTTTAAATAAGGAAAGAGAAATAATAGGGAGATGCATCTATTTTTGTAGATGCATCTCAAATTTATGATTGTAGTTTCTTCTCATCATTCTCATCTTAATTATATTTCTCATTTCTAACTACCCATTAAAAGTTTTCACACCCATAAAAATTTTAGTCAAGCTATACAATTTGCCGACATTAAGAAATGTGGCAATGCATGACAGAATCAATAGAAATATCCGAATGCCTGTTTTCAGTTGAAGAAAATGGGATATTTATTCATATCATACCAACGGCAGCCTTTTTGTCCAGCAGTATTTGAGTGAATCATCAACCTAAAGGTTGTAATTTAATTCTCGTTTGAGACATGTGAAATAAGATGGTATAGATAGGTTGTAAAAATTTGTTGTTCTAAAAATAAATAAATAAATAAAATTCATACCATGCACTTTTGTGCCACAGTTGCATATTAAAGAAATTAAACATGAGCTTTATAGAAATACATATTTTCTTATACAATAAGCTAGACCCTAATAAAATTAATGAAAAACAATAACATAAAATAGATGTTTAGAAGTAATAAAAAAGAAACATTCATAAAATGCACGTACTATGGAATTTTATAAGTAAATACAAGCATCTCACAATTCATTCTAATTATAGCCTCATAATCCAACTCATATATTACACCAAAGTTGTACTATGGAATTTTATAATTAAATACAAGCATCTCACAATAGCCTCATAATCCTACTCATATATTGCACCGAAGTTGACATATTCATATCATCGATGTGGAACGCTTACAAAACAAAAACCCATTCCACCTTCAAGCCTTCTTCAAGCTTTTGTATGTTTCAAAATGGCTTAATGTCCACGTCTCCTCTCTCACATAGAGCCTCACTTACACACATACAAACAACATTGCACCGAGCCACAACCGAATCAACTCGAACACATCACACTCACTATGCAAATCATTGGTGTCACATGTGACGTTACTAACACCGTCTCTCTCTCCGGCACCATCCCACCAAACACCATTGAACTCACTGGTCATATGAAAAGCTAGCCAAATATTCAAATAAGTTGATCATCATAAAAAAACATATATATATGATTAATGGAACTTCCCTTGCTATATGTCAAGTCGACCATGTATTTTAAAAGGTTACAAAATATACAAGTGATTTTAAAGATATGCACTGCCATAAATGTTTTTAACATGACTAATTATATTAAAGGCAAACAGAAACACTACTTACTGGTCGGATATATGGATTGTGGCTTTTCTAATTAGTTTCTCAATGCCTATCACATTCATACAAAAAATGACTTCGATACTCTAAACTAAGGTGACAATTCGGGTCGGGTTTGGGTTGACGGATTCAGATTGTCAGGTTGGCGGGTCAGAAAACTCTAACCCGAACATGACCCATTTAAATAATCGAGTTAACTATGTCAACCCTAACCTGTTTACACATAACCCGAACCTGACTCATTTAACCCATATATACATGGGTTGGCTAGTTAAATAAGTTTCACGGGTTTAATAGGTTAATTGGGTTTTGGATTAACCTATGTAACCCGCTTATATACTAAAGTTGGCACATTAAACGGGTTAAGTAGGTTTGTGGGTTGACCCATTTAACCATATAGTAAAATATAAATAATTTTTAATTTAAGAAAAAAATCCTAAACGGGTTAGCTGGTCGACCCGCTTAAATTAGTCTCAACCCGAACCTGACATGTTTAATAAACGGGTTAGATTGGTCAATCCAAACCGACCCGAAATCTATTAGACTCAATCCAAACGTGTTAATTTTCGTGTCTGTTTCAGGTCGAGTTTCATATCGGGTCACAAATTGCCACCCTTACTCATAAACGTTGTCGTGTAAATTAGTTGCTACATAATGGGCACACTCATATATTTTAGTGTACTTTTATTGTGAATAGGAGTTAGAGTTCATTGCAAAATCGAATTTAGCTTAATCGGGTTACAATAGCAAACTCACTATTAGTTACCAATGTTACTAAAGCATAATAAAAATTGGTGAAGAACGAGAATCACAGTTAAAGCTTATTTGTGGTGATAAAATATAAGGCTATTTGCCTATTTATCAGTTTGAAAATTTTATGTCTAAATCTCTCCACATACTACTTACATTTATAATCACTCATTTACCACTCTCTTCAATATAGTCAGATAAAAGATAGACTAACTTGAAAAAAAAAATGGAATTTAAGTCTTTAGTTTCATTTAAAAAAAAAAAAAAAACAATAATAATAAATAAAATAGGAAAGGAACAAAAAAGAAGACACAAGTACACCGAAAGCAAATCTTAATTTCAAATATTCAATATACCCATATCTCTCTTCTGACAACTTATGTTAAAAGTTTAAGTTATATATTGCCTTATTGATTGTTCATCGATCTGTGTGGGACAAAACACAATCATTTTTTCAGCTTTTATTTCATCCGCTATCATTACAACATCTCAATCCACTTCACTCTCCTCGTCACATTCATCATTCCAAGCTTTCAAATGGCTCAACCAACTTGGACTGGAATGAGATTGTAAAGAAGAAGCTGTTGATACAAAGAATATGTGATGGCTCTTTACAATACATTTTGACACAAGTTTCGGAGATTAATGATCTTGAGAGTGTATCAAGTGTTTATTATCTTTATGTCAATGTTAAACATCCATTACCTTTATATTTCTACGTTAAATCACGTCTAGTGGTTATATGAGCCGATTTGTCTTGAATAGAGGAATTTCATCAAGATAACAAGTAACGTGCTATACAATCTGAACTATTTAATGGTTGTAAAACTAATACTCGTGCTTTATTAATAAGGATACTTTGATGAGTGTAGTTCATATATATCACGAGTCATGGTAAATTAGATTCTGTTTATAGACATGGTATGCCAAATTTACGGGTATAATGTTAGGCCTACTTAAGGCATGACCTTACACAACGTTAACTTACCTTATGTTGATGGAACCAGAAAAAAAAAAAAAAAAAAAAAAAAAAAAAAAAAAAAAAAAAAAAAAAAAAGACCGGGTGCACAAAAATATTTAAACCATATGATAATAGACAAAAGTTTTTGAGACAAGGTGCATTTAGACAAAATCGAGGTTTTCTAGAAAACTTAACACTACGGAGCAAAATTTCATCTATGTCTCGTTCCCCTAATCTAGTTGAGCATCAAGCACTAAACATATTGAAAATCGACAATTACTTTTTTTCTGATTTTGTGGCTTCGAGACATGTTCGGTGTTACACATCCCGTATTGGTCTTGCAATTTGCGGATATCTCTACAAAATGTATTTCAAGTGCTTTATTTCAAGAGTTTCGAGCCATCTTAAACCACCGGAGTCCTCCCGTTCCAATTACGACAATGTATTAGCAGTGTTATTATTAATCCAGTTGTATTGCAGACTTAGCCCATTCACATTACCTTCAATACTAAGCATTGCAAAATTATATAAGCACTTCTTTATTGATGTGATCACTATCTTGGAAATTACTAATTTTAATAGTTATGTTTTTGTACGAAGATGCAAGTGAACAAAGGGAATATGTTGTTCGATAATCTGTCTGAAATAGCTCGTATCCCGCAAAGGTAAAAGAAACACAATTGTATCTCACAAAAGAAAAAGGTCAAATATCTCGTATCCACAAAGTAAAAGAAACAGATTGTGAGTTCTTGTATGCAACATTCAAGCCACTTCTACTTTGTTAATCCTATCGGCTAATTTATATATTGTTGTAGAGTTTGTTTATCCATCTATGTGGGACAAAGTCACAAAACCGAGACTCTTCTTCTTCAAGCTTTTGTTTACTACAATGCACATCTCAATCCCTTACACCCTCGCCTATACACATACAAACAACTCATTTTACACACAAGGCCATAATTTCGTTGTTCTATTTCACCCTCCTCATCATCACAGCCAACAGCTCAACCCAAGCCCCCATTCCTCACATTCATCTCATCCCTTTCACACTCTCCACGACATACACTATGATTATGCTCTCTCCGCTTTATGTACTCTCGTTACAACACCAAAATGACGTTTTTTTACATTCGCTAAATTTGCCAAAGGAAAATAGAAATAGTGCTACATATGAGTCGTATATATGAATTGTTGTTCATCTAGTAAGATTTTCAGTGTTCATCACTAGGTATCTATGTATTCAAGTCATAAGACCTCTTTCAAACTCATATCTTCATAGTACAAGCTATCACATTCGAACAAAGAATGACTATGATGTTCTAAATGATTCCAAATACACTAGCTGAAGACCCCAAAAAATAGTATGAGCTGTTATATAACGTGTACACTCTGAGCATTCCATTATGTAAACACTCATTTATTTTTGTGTTCTCTTCTTGTGGTTAATTTGGAGGAAGTGAGACTAACTTTGAACTCAAATACTAAAGTATATTAATTACAGGCAGAGTGTCCACTTTAGAGTGATTACAGGAGCAACGTTGACTTTATCTTCATTAGAGTTAAGCAACTA
>BPTQ01000005.1:16201921-16413783 GCA_019973895.1 Chrysanthemum seticuspe
GTACGTCACTATATAAACAAGACCATGGAAGTATAAAAACAAGCAAAATGTTCTTGAAACTGTACTAAATGGTTTGCTAGTTAAATTACTTGAGTACAAGGACAAGATAATTTGCATTTTTACGTAGAAAGAATAAGGCCTTCAATTCTTGTTTGTTATTTATTTTGTCGTCTCATTTTTTTTGTTCCATTTCTTCAGCCAATTCAGCTATTTTTCGTTTATGCATTTAAAATGAACAAATAAAAAACTTAATTACTCGACTTTTTCCTGTTCTAAGACGACTTTTTAGCTATGAAGATAATAAGAGAGAAGGAGAAGATAATGAAGCTCATATACAACTTTTGTAAAAAAGAAGCAGAAGAGAAGAAGAGTGAGGAAGAGATTAACATGAAAGTAAATGAGCGAACAAATATGTTGAAGACAGAATTGGAGAAAAATATAAAAGAATGTCAGAAAATAGAAGAGAAGATATTCGAAGTTTCTAACAGCAGGAGGAAGTTGAAATGCTTAGGCGTCGTTAAGAATGAAATTGAGTCTGAATTGACTCGTTCCAGAGATGGAAAGGAAAATGAAACAAGAAATATAAATGTGACATCATTTCGGGAAGGAAGTAGTTTCGCTAAGTAGCTGAAAAATCCACTGATTTGGACGTGGTTGGTAAACATAAAAAACCGATAATAGTTCCAGCAGTATACAAGCTATATTGGGGTATCCTTTCAATGAAAATTTAAGGAATGAGGAAAATGAGGGGCATGTTTATGTCCCAAGTTTAAAAACTAAGCCAATTTTTAGCACAAGTTATTGAGGAAAAGATTGTATTCAGTCGAGAATCCAACTTCTACTTTCAACATTGATATTAATACTTTTGCAGCCTCTGATGCAACTGAGTGTATGGGCTAGGATACACCTTGCTTGTCTACGTAAGTCCATCAAAGAAACTAAATTCCAGTCATATTCCACTGGAAAACAAGCTCCTGCTTACTTCAGTGGAGAACAAGCTTCTGTTTGCTTCACTAGAAAACAAGCTCCCATTTTCTTCACCAGAAAACATGCTTCCGGCTATTTCTACTGATTCTGTCAAACATCACCACATTTTCTGAATGTCTGCAAATTATCTATTTTGCCCAATCTTTTAATGTGTGAAAACTTTCTAGCTACTATTTGTTGTTTGATAAATGCTAGACATATGTGATATGTTGTTTAACATCAATTAGCTTTTGAACTTTTTGTCATCCCACATCGGCTTGTGAAGGAAATTAGCTAGAGGGAATTGATTGTAAGTAGGAAGGGAATGACGAGTAGCATTATATTAAGAGAACAAATACATGAGCCCCACGAGCAGAACAAAGACTCAAAAAGATATAAACAAATTAGAGTAAATACCACTAATATCCAACATGTATTTATTTTCTTACCGAGAGAAAATAGCTTAAAAATGCGTTTCACAGTGTTAACAATATATGTGCGATTCAAGCAAAATACAAACTCAACAAGCTATAAAGAGTCACAGTGGCTTCACTAGTGACTCAAAATCTGTTACACCAAAACTCTAATCTAGTGCTTGGATTGATTAGACTAGAGGGTGATTCGGAGGACGTAATGAGAAGAGTGAAGAGGAACAATGCCATTGTGTTTGAACTTAGGTAATTGTGTATGTGAGGCTACATATAAGGTTCAAGAAGGAAATGAGTATGTTGGTTTTGTGACTTTATCCCACATTGGTGGATGAACAAATAATGTAGAAGTTTATAAGTAAGACTATGAATGAATTGTTAGTCTCGAGTATAGGAATTATCGGATAGTTTTAACTATAACGTAAATCCAGTGGTTGTATAGTTTGGACTTTTTGAGCCTGTTTGACAGGGGCTTTTTGGACTTTTTGTTACAAAATAATCTCTTATAAACTAAGTAGCTTCGTTTGGATGCATTACCTACAAGCTTTTATTTCAAACAAATAGCTTCAAAATGAAAAGCTAATTCATGAAGCTTTTTAAATGTCTATGAGCTGTTAAAACTTTAAATTACTAATATACCCTCCAAACATTTATTTACAATTATAGATTTGTCCTTTTATGTCATTTTACATCTTATAAATACATTTAACAGCTAATTTACCAAACATTGTTATTAAAAAAAAAGATACAGCTTGTAGCTCATGTTAACAGCCTTGCAGTTTACATTACAGCATACAGCTTACAGCTAGTTTTGCCAAACATACCCATGTTTATTTGACTATAGCTTATTGAATGAATAAAACATCGTGTTTTCTTATTTGGGGCTTTATGATGGGAGATCATTAGAATAATCATTTTCTTTTGTTTACTTGCATTTTTGTATTTTAGGATAACATATAATAACTAAATATAATAATTTTTTCTAACAACTTCTTAAAATGTAATCAAGATTAAATAACATAATAACCTTGGGAATTTGTAAAAAGTGTTGTGGTGATGGTGCATTTCCTTAAACTCACTTGGATATTTCGTAAAATGTATTTTTAATTTTTATGCCTTTTGAATGACATGGTTGATATATACCATGAACCTCACAACTACAAGTAAAATGAAGCCAGGATTTCATCAAAAAATATGGATCCATCACGGGTGAAGCATGAGATATATGCCTAGTCATATGTAAAACAAGCCATAGATTCCAATAAATGCCATAGATTTCAATAAATAATAAGTGACAAGTCATTTGTTATTTATTGTCATCTTTGGCTTGTTTTTCATATGACCTGACATATATCTCATGATTCACCCGTGTTGGATCTGTATTTTTGATGAAATATTGGCTTAATTTTTACTTGTAGTTGTGAGATTCTTGGTTGCTGTTGCTAATATAATTTAAAGGAATGTGACTGGTGACGTTGTTGGAGTGACGAGTCCATGTACAGAGTGAATTTGATAAACATAACGAGGCTAAGACTAACTAAGCTTGTTTGCCTAAAGTTTACTATTACTTTTTGTTTTTAACAACTAGTTCTTTCTACCGGTACTCTTCCACCAATAAGATTTTATAGAATTAATCATTTTCTTTTGTTTACTTGCGTTTTTGTATATTAGGATAACATATAATAACTAAATATAATAATTTTTTCTAACAACTTCTTAAAATGTAATCAAGATTAAATAACATAATAACCTTGGGGATAAAATCCATTATATCGTAATTTGTAAAAAGTGTTGTGGTGATGGTGCATTTCCTTAAACTCACTTGGATATTTCGTAAAATGTATTTTTAATTGTTATGACATGGTTGTTATATACCATGAACCTCACAACTACAAGTAAAATGAAGTCAGGATTTCATCAAAAAATATGGATCCATCACGGGTGAATCATGAGATATATGCCTAGTCATATGAAAAACAAGCAAGGAAAACTTGTGTGGAGGCGGTACGGTTTCCTCGCGACACCGAGAGCCATACATCGTGCCAGCGTGGACCCGGTTAAGACAACATAGTCTGGTCGATGTGGTGGTTAGGGCCCCTTGATTTGAGGGGTGGTAAAACCTAAAATATGAAAAACAAGCCATAGATTCCAATAAATGCCAAAGATTTCAATAAATAATAAGTGACAAGTCATTTATTATTTATTGTCATCTTTGGCTTGTTTTTCATATGACCAGACATATATCTCATGATTCACCCGTGTTGGATCCGTATTTTTGATGAAATCTTGGCTTAATTTTTACTTGTAGTTATGAGATTCTTGGTTGCTGTTGCTAATATAATTTAAAGGAATGTGACTGGTGACGTTGTTGGAGTGACCAGTCCATGTACAGAGTGAATTTGATAAACATAACGACGCTAAGACTAACTAAGCTTGTTTGCCTAAAGTTTACTATTACTTTTTGTTTTTAACGACTAGTTCTTTCTACCGGTACTCTTCAACCAATAAGATTTTATAGAATAATCATTTTCTTTTGTTTACTTGCATTTTTGTATATTAGGATAACATATAATAACTAAATATAATAATTTTTTTCTAACAACTTCTTAAAATGTAATCAAGATTAAATAACATAATAACCTTGGGGATAAAATCCATTATATCGTAATTTGTAAAAAGTGTTGTGGTGATGGTGCATTTACTTAAACTCACTTGGATATTTCGTAAAATGTATTTTTAATTGTTATGACATGGTTGTTATATACCATGAACCTCACAACTACAAGTAAAATGAAGCCAGAATTTCATCAAAAAATATGGATCCATCACAGGTGAATCATGAGATATATGCCTAGTCATATGAAAAACAAGCCATAGATTCCAATAAATGCCAAAGATTTCAATAAATAATAAGTGACAAGTCATTTATTATTTATTGTCATCTTTGGTTTGTTTTTCATATGACCAGACATATATCTCATGATTCACCCGTGTTGGATCCGTATTTTTGATGAAATCTTGGCTTAATTTTTACTTGTAGTTGTGAGATTCTTGGTTGCTGTTGCTAATATAATTTAAAGGAATGTGACTGGTGACGTTGTTGGAGTGACTGGTCCATGTACATAGTGAATTTGATAAACATAACGACACTAAGACTAACTAAGCTTGTTTGCCTAAAGTTTACTATTACTTTTTGTTTTTAACGACTAGTTCTTTCTACCGGTACTCTTCAACCAATAAGATTTTATCCTTATATATTTTAAAGTCTTTTGATTGGTTAAAAATAAAGTTGAGACAATTATCTTTAGACATCTCAAAACAAATAAGAGAATAAAATTTTTGAGATGGAAGAATTATCATTTTAAATTGGGCTTGATTCGGAACATATATTATTAGGCTTACTACAGTTGGGCCTTATGACATAGTGATATACTCTAAAAGGAAATAAGTTGTCATGTTTCGTTCATGTTTTTGGATTTGACTTATAAGTTTCTCATACACAATGTACCAATATGGTTTTTCAAAGGTTGATAACCACGAATTTAAGCATTAGCAAATAATAGGCGAATAGTCGAATACACATCTAAAATACCATACCCATTCGCGTTTAATTTGTTCAAAAACCTACATCGGTTGTGATTTCATAGTGCAAACCAAACGTCTTGCAACTTAATTTCTTTAAAGCGGGGGCAGATAATTAGTTAATTTTTTACGTTTTAAACGATTTGTTAGTTAATTTCTTTAAAGCGGGGGCAGATAATTTTCTTTTTTATGTGAAATGACCTGAGCTATCCTTGTTATTTATTTTGTAGTCGCGTTCTTGTCATACACGAGTAACTATTTACTTATAAAATTCTTTAATTAATAGGTGCAAATTTTAGCATGTGAAATAAACTTAGCCTATTATTATTACTAGCTTTACACTTTTATTATAGTCTTACTTTCAAACGTTTACGGCTTATTTTACTGTTTTCCATTAATTTTGTTAGGATCTAGTTTATTATATAAGAGAATATGTGTTTCTATAAGAAGTTACGATTTTTTTAAATCTCTTTGATAAAAAATGTAAAAAAAGTGACAATCGGATCTAGCCTGTTGTATAAGAAAATATGTATTTCTATAAACCACATGTTTAATTTCTTTGATATCTAACTATGGCAAAAATGACAAGTTGAATGGATGATGAATATAGCTTAAGAGATTTTAAATCTAGGGGATGTTTTAATAAGCTTTAAGAGTGTTTGTTTAGGGTCGCCCCGTAAATTTGGAAGACAATGTAACACCAATACAAGCAAATTTTAGCTAGATTATTAAGAAGCTGTAAGTATAAAAAATCATAGAAATAAGCATATCACAGTATGCTAATCTATATTTTCAGTGGAGATCTATCTCTCAAAATATCAGTACGATTGCATAATGTTAATTATTGAATCCTATAGATATTAATTCAGATATAAAAATTATCACACATTATTAAACTCTATGAGTACTTACAATTTATATTATAAAGTCTAAAAAACATGGAAGATGGAAACAAATGCGAGTACTAAACAAAAAGAACGTTGAATAAAGATCATAGATTTGCGTGCTTTTTATGAGGCAAGAACATGATGTTATAACACACAAAACCTTAGAGAAAAATGCTAAACCTTCGTTACTTGTATTCCTACATATCTTCTTAACTCCGTGATCAAGAAAAAGTGGTAAAATCTATGAATGAAAACAAGAGAGATAAAAGATGAATTACACTTTGTCAAGATTTACATGAGGTAGGAAGAAAATTAGGAAGATCTAGTAGATATGTATAGCATTTCTCAAACCTTGAATATAGAAAAACAAATTGGAGTGGGCTTGCTAAATAGAGCCGACCATATAACACCACACACGTTGGATCAACACTTGAGGTCCAATGAGATATTCTATGTACAAGCCCATATCCAGCCTTGTGCTTGTTATACCTTACTTGTGGCCTTATGTTTTTGTTGAAATTTTGATAGCATGATAAGCACATTTTGTTGGCTTATGAGCTCATAATAAACATGAATTTGTTGATAAAATGAAGGCAAAAAACATAAAATGTGTGGAATTATGTGGGTTTTAAAAAAGAAATGGGTGTATGAAGTGCAAGGTTTTTTTGTTTTTTTTTGTTTTTTTTTTTTTTTTTTTTTTTTTTTTTTTTTTAAGCAAGTGCAAGTTCTAAAATAGAGAATGGGGTTTGTAATAGGTAGGGTTCACAAGGATTTCCTAATAAGTATGAGTTTATAATGGGTGTGAAAAGAGGGGTTCGCAATCGGTTTGCATAGATTTGCAATGGAAAAAAGGGTTCAAAGGAGGAAAGAGGTGGTTCTTTGGAGAAGAGAGATTGTCAGTTTATTTATATATATCATATAATAGTATATTACGAGATATATTGCGAAAAATTCTACTTTTGAAAACTATATCGAAATGGATATCAAATTAGAAAGAATAAAATAATACGTTATGTGGCACAATTTGTTCGAAATTCTTTTGTTGTGATTTTACTATACATGAGATCAAAAGACATGAATATGTTATAAGTATCTAAGAGAGAGTAAACTTGAGGCAAAAGTACAACTATCAGACTATAACCTCAGGATATTTTAAGGAAAAAAAAGGTATCAAGAACAATTTACTTTTAAAAGTGAGGATGCTTTAATTTTGTTAGTTCACATTTTAAAGTCTTAGATTTAACAATATGATACAAAGTTAATTTACACTGATTTAATTGTCATTTTGGATCACGAAAATTGCAAAATTTCCATTAGTTTTTATATGGTGAGGTGATTTGCACACTCTTATTTCTTATTTGTACACTTTAATCTGTCCATTCAGCAGTGGTACGTTTATTATATGCTACCTTACAAGTTTGTATATTTGAATGTGCCTATCAATTCCCTTTTATATGACAACTTATGCTTCTAACTTTCTAAGTAGCTTTATTCATTCTTGGATTATCATAAGCAGATTACTTTTAACAACTTCAGATATAATCTTCAATAAGTTTTACTCATTCATAGAATTTATGTGACGAAAACCAAGTCAGTTGATACAGAAGTATAATTAAAGAAGCAAGTGAACTTTGATATCGTCCCACATGGATAAAGGAACAAATATTAACGCAGTATATGAATGAAAACATGAAATTACAAACGTAATTGCATATGAAACATCGAATGTTGTTATTGTCACTTTAGAAGTATGAAATATGCAGTAATTTTTTATTCTACGTATATTATTTGTTTTACTATTTTTTTTTTAAAGATTAAAAGATATTGTAAATAGGATTGACTTTTTTTGGATGTGGCATTTCTTTTTGTTTGAATGTGATCGCTAGTATTACGATCGAGGATATATGAGGTTTAAAGAGGAGTTATGTTTTGAATGCATACACCTAGTGATGGACATTGAAAATCACGTTTGGGTATAAACCCCGAAATATTTTAAATTATTTATTGAGTCAACACTACGAACTATCTAAAGAGTCATAAATGTAAGAACTTAGTAAAATACCAAAACACGAGCCATTGACCATAGCTCAAAGCAATCGAGTCTCTGCTAGCCTCCAACGGCTCGGCCACCTGGTGTTTCATTGTAGTCGTTAGAGAGCGCATGATGATCATAAATCTTCCAATTCTTCAACATTGAAAATCTCGTTAGAGGAATCACAGTTCATATATAACATACGACTCATGTAGTGTTCTATTTGCCTCACACGGATTTTAATTAGTCATTGCAAAGATTTTTCTGGCCATGCATTTCCTTAAACTAACTTGGATATTTTTCGTAAAATGTACGTATGAATTTTATGCCTTTTGAAAGAGATGGTCGATAGATACCATGGGAAGTATCAATTGTAATCTTTGGCTTGTTCTTCTAATGACCCGGAATGCGACGAGAGTATATATAGTGGAGTGAACATACTGATAGTATGTGTATGTCATGGAGAGGGTAAAAGGGATAAGATGAATGTGAGGAACGGGTGTTTGGGTTGAGTCTTTGGTTGTGATGACGAGGAGGGTGAAGTCGAACAATGACATTTTGTTATTGTGTGTGAAATGAGGTGTTTGAGTGTGTGTAGGTGAGGGTTTGAGGACGAAGATATTGTAGAGTTGTAGTAAACAAAAGCTTGAAGAAGGATACGAGTTTTTGTTTTGTGAGTTTGTCCCACATAGATGGATAAACAAACTTTAATACAATGTATAATTAAGATTATAGGTCAATTAATAACAAATTGATTATTGATTTGCATATCACTTTACTTACGTGAATTGGTGGTTTATTTGTTTTACTTTGTGGTGGGTAACAACTAGGAGATTTTTACCTTTTATGAGATGCTTTTTATACCTTTGTGGGATATGAGCTAAGGTATTTTTATCTATTTTTTGGAGACACAAGTTAGTAGATACTTTTGCAAACTAGGCTTAGCCCATCATAGATTGTTATTTATGGAACTAATCAACGATAATTATTCACTCCGATATTTATGTTATGTAACAAGCTCAGTTGTGACCGATCCTGGATCAAGGATGAAAGGAGAGTGGACCAATGACATTGTTGGTTATCTAGGGATTGGTATCAACTTTCCAATTTCCTGATACATGCAATTTTTTCGGAATAAAACTTAAGCTTAAAATTTTATGGTTTCTTAATCTTGCTTCTTAAACAATCATATTTAGTGTCTTTGATTTTATGCATATCTAAGTCAGCAGAATAAACACTAATCGTCTATGTTGTTTTCACCCCCTTGATGAAATCTTTGGCTTTATCTTCACATAGTCAGGCCACGGTTCATGATTGCTTTTGTAAATATTTTTAGAGGAATGTCACTAGTGAGTTTGTTGGGCTATAATGAGCTGAGAGTACATGAAGCTTAGCTGAGTTTGTTGGATGACGTCACACGTGATGTTGTTCCATGTGCAGATGCTAGGTGTTCCATTTGATGCTTGGAGAGTGTGGGAGTGGGTGTGTTAATTAGAGTGGATTGGCTCAGTTGTGTCTCGGTGAAGGATGATGAGGAAAGTGAAGTGGTGCTGAGATGAGGTGTTTATGTGTGTATAGAAGAGGATATGAAGGTTGGAGATGTGGTGATTAAGCCACTTGGAACAGAAGCTTGAAGAATAACATGAGTTTTGGTTTCATGACTTTGTTCCACATCGATGAAAGAACAAACCCTTAAACATAAGTAAGGCTATTTACAATAAGATTAATATAATTCTGTATGAGCATGTTTAAGTGTCTTTAGTATAAACCTCTTCATAATGCTCATATCGATTTTCTTACGTCATGTAAAATAAGAGGTTTATAAACCAAACAAATCTTTTTCATTTTACGGTTAACTAAAGTATCAATTTATAAGCTAATTTTTGCATGAAAACGACTTAATTTTTGTTGAGAAGTATGTGATTTATTAATTAACGTAGTCTTCAAATCTAAGTAATCTACTACTACTTATTAAGTAAACAATGTTTTATTTTTTTTACGAGTATCACTTTACATGAATGGAATTCAGATACAATAAAACGAAATTACTTACATGGAATGTCACAAAATAAAACTTTTTCTCTTTCAAACAATAAGATCTAACTATACTTTATATAACGTACAATATTATGGAAAAAAATACATTTGCAAATTGAGTGTGAGGTGTTCATTGGATACCATGAGCGTGTAAGGGTGCGGAGATGAATGTAGCAAGTGCTTTGGTTGAGTTCGCTAGAGGGTGATGAGGAGTAGCGCATTGTGTGTGATGTCTGGTGGTTTTATGATTTTCTCCCACATCGGTGAATGAGCAAACACTAGAGCAATATATAACTGAGACTAAGAATGTACTCTTTAATTTAGAGCTGGACTTAAGTGATAATCAAATTTCTTCACTTGAGGTAGACTTTAATTTTTAAAAGCTTATTTGATTATATCTAGCATGTTGAATAAAGATATATCATTCCGGCTATGTGCCATCGGGCTTGGACTTTTATAAATAAAATAAGTCTCGTTTGTCACACAGGCTTATGTCTAGCCTGTTGAATATCTAGCCTGTTGAATAAAGAGATATCATTCCGGCTATGGGCAATCGAGCTTGGGCTTTTATAAATAAAATAAGTCTCGTTTGTCACACAGGCTTATATGATTATATCTAGCCTGTTGAATAAAGATATATCATTCCGGCTATGTGCCATCGAGCTTGGGCTTTTATAAATAAAATAAGTCTCGTTTGTCACACAGGCTTATATCTAGCCTGTTGAATAAAGAGATATCATTCCGGCTATGGGCAATCGAGCTTGGGCTTTTATAAATAAAATAAGTCTCGTTTGTCACACAGGCTTATATGATTATATCTAGCCTGTTGAATAAAGATATATCATTCCGGCTATGTGCCATCGGGCTTGGGCTTTTATAAATAAAATAAGTCTCGTTTGTCACACAGACTTATATCTAGCCTGTTGAATATCTAGGTGTAAATAAAACCGAGGTCAGGGTGTTCTCGCCAATCAACACTTTTTTGTCGAACAACTAGGTGTTGTATTTTCGAAGTTATTCTTGTTGGGTGGACAATGGCTGGTGCCAAAAGGCACCCGAGGTCAGGGTGTTCTCGCCAATCAACACTTTTTTGTTGAACAACTAGGTGTTACTTTTTCTTTTCATAAGGTACAATTATATTTCTTTTACCTTTGCAGGATACGAATTACGGTATTTTTTGTGGAACCCGAGTTGGTAATCTTCATGATTCCAATCTTGCTATGTTAGGTAAATGGTGGTGGCGTTTTCACTCGGAACAAAATACACTTTGGAAAAACATTATTATTCCTATCCATGTGATAAATGATTGTCTCGACTTAGAATCTAATAACTCACGACTTTCCTATAGCCCATGGAAATCCATAGCAAACCTCCACAAATCTTTTTCTAGAGCAAACATTAGCTTACATTCTGTTTTTAGAAGAAAAGTTGGGGACGACGAATAGGAGATGGAATAGAGTGAAATGAGGTTGTAAGGATGGAGAAGAGGTAGTTATGTCACTTGAAACAAAAGTCTAAGGAAGGAAAGAGTTTTGATTTTGTGATTTTGTCCCGCATGGATTCATGAGCAAACTGTACATCACTATATAAATAAACCTATGAAAGCATAAAAATAGCCAAAATAGCTTGGATATGTACCAAATGTTTTGCTAGTTAACTTACTTGAGTACATAGACAAAATAATTTGCTTTTTTATGTAGAAAGACTAAAGCATTCAATTCTTGTTTGTTATTTATTTTGTCGTCTCAATTTTTTTGTTCCATTTCTTCGGTCAATTCCAATTATGCATTTAAAATGAACAAATAAACAACTTACTTCGTCTTTTTCCTATTTTAAGATGTTTTTTAGCTTCTATTTAATTAGTTTGGAATCTATTTTTATATACATGCAGCCAAAACCACGAATCCCATTATAAAATAAGCTAGTCGAGTTAGCTAGTTTTTGGCCTGATAACAATAAGAAAATGCTAACAACAATCTTTAAGGATATTGATAACAACAAACTTGACATAAACTCTAATAGCTGTGATTAGCAAAACCCATAAAAATATTAACGAAATGTGTTACTTGGTTTCAAACAAGATAATATAATTAACTTTTTTTATGGTTTAACAAGTAGTATCAAATTATAAGGTACTTATTAATCAACATTCGAATCAAAGCCTTACCTTTTATTGTTTTATTCATATGTTCCATAGAGTATTAATATAGCTTATTGAATTAAAAAAAAGAAGCATAACGTGTTCATACGATTCATATATATCTAGTTATGACGAGTGTAATCTAAAAGAAGATAAAATGGTATTTGACATATGTTACATGGAATGTCGTATATGCTTGGTCACAAATAAAATAAGAGGGAGATGATATTTCCACGGAGTCTTTTGATGCACACACGGATGAGTAATGATGTTTGACATTTATACCCTTTTTATCATTTCACCTTTCTTTTGACCATTTCGCTGAAACAGTCAAGCACACAAATTTTATATTCACGTATATCATGATTCTAATCTGCAACTCTGTAACCCTTCTGCCTTACACAGTCTTTAGTATCCCGACGGCATTTCAATCATCGGCTTTCTCAATCTTTTCAGTTCCGCCACCTTCTGTATAAATAAGGAAGAATTAACATGCGACTAATATGAATACTTGGCTTGTTTCTATTAATCTAGCGATGAACCTTTTGAACCAAAAAATGGAACCGAACGGGTACCGGTCTATGTAATCGCTCTGATATCCGGTTTACCTAAATTGGTTAGAGGAAATAGCCTCTGTTTCATGAAGTTTGGCCAAAAAAAAATCAGATATCAACCTAACGATGCCGATTCGGTACAATTTTGGTACTGCGCATTAAATGATTTTGATTAACTTGATACAAGTTTGAAGACCTCATTCACTTTGATGTTGGGATAGTTGCTTACTATCCCTCTTCGGCACTTCTAAAATCAAATATTTGTTCCAAACGTCAACACCCATTCCATAATAAAATGGTTATTTAAAGGCTAAATTTTGCAAATAATGGATGAGGTTGTGTTCTATGTTGTTGAGAAACACTTTTCATTTGTAACTCTAAAAAATCGAACGCATTAGAGTGGAGGCCAAATATTGTCTATAGTCATTCATTTTCTTCAAAGAAGAGTCAAGCCAATCATGAGGTAAACGACTCAGTTTAAAAAGTAACTTTAATATCAATATGAAACTTTTAAATAGCAGCAATGGATTACCATACAAGAAACAAACATGGTAATTTGATTATGACGTGCTTAATGTAACGAGCTGGCACAGGTGAGGCAAAGACTTGAAGTATGGCTAATATCGGAATTCAAAAGTGGGTGGTGGGAGGATTAAGCTGAGGGAGATATGTGTAAAAGGGCTAGTGAGGGTGTAAATGTCAAATGATTTTAATAATCCGTGGATGAAGTGAATTCATCCGTGAAAGAATCACCACCCATAAAATAAGACATTCTTGTTCCAAAATAAATAAAAGAGTTAATTACATAAATCGTCCTTGTGGTTTGGTCAAAGTTACGGATCTTATCCCTATACTTTTTTTAGCACGTTTCGTCCCTGTGGTTTACAAATCTTACGGATCTTGTCCTTGATCCGACCCGGCCCCAAAAAAAGACCTCCCTTGCAAATCTCTATAACGTGAGGGCTAACGATCGTTATACAAACCACAAGGACGATTTATGTAATTTACTCTTTAAAAAAAATAGTTTTTTCTTTTTAGTTTTAGTATTCAAAAAATTTAATTTTATTACGAATAAATTTTTTAATAAAAAAAAACTTTTTTTTTTAAATTTAATTTTAATTTTATTATAATAAATTTAAAAAAAAAAACAAATTTTAATTTTATTAAATTTTTTAAAAAAACTGTTTTTTCTTTAAAAAAAAATTAATTTTATTAAAAACTGTGGTATTTTTTCGACATTCTCATTTTATTTTATTTCTCTTTTGATATTGTACATATCTTAAGACGTCATGGCATACTTGAAACTGAAGAAATAAGCTCGCTTTCCCTTTAGTGGTGAGAATGTTTTCAGTTTGGACTTTAATCAAAGTTTTTTTTTTTTTTTTTTTAAGTTTTCTCATGAAACAAATGTTCTTGTAAATTTTACAAGTACTTTGGTAATGTTTTTATTATTTTTTCGAAAGGCTAAGATTTTATTAACAAAAAAGTTCCAAAACAAAACCGGAAATTGCAAGAAACACAAAACAAAAGAAATCAACCAAGAGGTAGAACATCAAAAAACCTTCAAATCCATCATTCCAAGCCGCCAAACCATAAGAGTACCGAGCAGTAATCAAAAAGCCTTCAAAAAGTTTAATTTTTTAATTTTACTTTAATTTTTTTAACAAAATAAATTTTTTAAAGAAAAAACAGTTTTTATAAAAAATATGTTATAATAAAATTAAAATAATTTTTTTTTAATTTTATTATAATTTTTTGATTTTTTTTAATTAAAAAAAATAAAAATAGCTTTTTAATTTATTATAATAAAATTATTTTTTTTAAATTTATTATAATAAAATTAAAATTAAATTTTTTTTTAAAAAATGTTTTTTTATTAAAAAATTTAGTCGTAATAATAAATTTTTTTTGAATAATAGAACAAAAAAGAAAAAACTTTTTTTTAAAGAGTAAATTACATAAATCGTCTATGTGGTTTGTATAACGATCGTTAGCCCTCACGTTAGAGAGATTTGCAAGGGAGGTCCCTTTTTGGGACCGGGTCAGATCAGGGACAAGATCCGTAAGATTTGTAAATCAAAGGGACGAAATGCGCTAGAAAAAGCATAGGGACAAGATCTGTAACTTTGACCAAACCACAAGAACGATTTATGTAATTAACTCTAAATAAAATTTAGTTGTATGTGGTAGCAATGCCATAGAAAAAAATAGTTTCACACATGAACTTAATTGTTGTTATCGACGTTAAATACTCAATTGATGAAAAAGAACACAAAAACAAATGAGTGTTTACTAGTGTTGTAAAAATCGGTCCAGGCGGCCGATTAATCGGCGCATAATCGCTGATCGGCCATTAACCGCCCCGATTTTCCATAATCGGCCTATTTAATCGTTTTGGTCAAAAATCGGTCAATAATCGGTCAACGGACCGATTAATCGGTCAAAATCGGATCAATAATCGGTCAACGGACCGATTAATCGGTCAACGGACCGATTAATCGGTCAATAATCCGATGTTTGTAACTTTATGTTAGAAACTTAGAACTATGTTTAGATTTTAAAAATTTTCACTATAAAAATTGCAATCCGATTAATCCCCGATTAATCCCCGCCTAACCGATTAATCGCCAGGCCCTACCCAACCGCCTCACGAGCGCCTAGCGATTTTTACAACCTTGGTGTTTACACAATACAAAGCTCATGACAAGTCAATGACTTCTTTTAAAATCGTGTGTACACAACCAATTAAAGTGCACCACAACTACGACATAAAACTAACCACGATTCCTGAAACTAACTTACAATACCACTCAGATAGTCAGATGTAAAGTTTGTTAGAGAATGAAATCATGTATGTATAACGTTATTGATAATCATTATTTATAATGGTAAAATACTAATTTCCAAAACTTACAAATCGGGCTTGGGCTAATTATCCACTCATACTCTCTCGCAGTTTAAGCAGCGAAATCGCGAAAGCTTGAACTGGTGAAGTAAACTAAGAAAGCAAAATAAAACAATAACCAATCGACAACACGTGGTCGACAAACGGATGCAGAAAACAATGGTCGACAACTCGTGGTCGACAAACAAACCAAAGTCTTGGTCGACAACTCTAAGATCGACAAACAGGTAAACGAAAATAATAATAATAATAATAATAATAATAATAATGATAATCATTATTTATAATGGTAAAATACTAATTTCCAAAACCTACAAACCGGGCATGGGCTAATTATCCACTCATACTCCCTCGCAGTTTAAGCAGCGAAATCGCGAAAGCTCGAACTGGTGAAGTAAACTAAGAAAGCAAAATAAAACAATAACCAATCGACAACACGTGGTCGACAAACGGATGCAGAAAACAATGGTCGACAACTCGTGGTCGACAAACAAACCAAACTCTTGGTCGACAACTCTAAGATCGACAAACAAACCAAACTCTTGGTGTACTATTTTTTGGGGTCTTCAGCTAGTGTATTTGGAAGCATTTAGAACATCATAGTCATTCTTTGTTTGATTGTGATAGCTTGTACTATGAAGATATGAGTTTGGAAGTGGTATTAAAATTTGAATACATACATACCTGGTGACGAACATTGAAAATCTCACGAGATGAACCACAATCCATATATACAACTCATATATAGTATTGTTTCTATTTTCCCCAGACAGATTTTGTAATTGTAAAGAATGTCGTTGTGGCGTTACATTTCCTAATACTCACTTTTGATATTCTGCGAAATGTATATATGTTTGAAATTTAATGCCTTCTGAAACCTTTGGCTTGTACTTCATATGACATGGTATATATGTCATGATCCATGGTTGCTTTTGCTAAAAACTTTTTAAGAAATGTGACCGGTTAGTTGGTAAATAACGAGAATATATACAGCAGAGTGAACATAGTAATAGCGTATGTCGTGGAGAGTGTGAAAGGGATGAGATGAATGTGAGGAATGGGTGTTTGTGTTAAGTCGTTGGTTTTGATGATGAGGAGGGTGAAATCGAACAATGACATTATGGCTTTGTGGGTGAAATTAGGGGTTTTGTGTGTGAGGGACTGAGATGTGCATGGTAGTGAACAAAAACTTGAAGAAGGATGAGACTTTTGGTATTGTGACTTTGTCTCACATAGATGGATAAACAAACTCTCAACAATATATAACTAAGACAATAGGGACACAAGCCATAAACAATTGAACCAAATCGTATGGGTTAAATTTACTTATTATTTGTTAAATACATTAGTTTCAATTTTTTTTTTTTTTTTTTTTTTTTTTTTTTTTTTTTTTTTTTTTTTTTTACGTTTTTACCTTTTTGGTTTTCACGTTTTTGGAATACAGGTTTTTACTTTCCTGCTTTTCGAAAAAATAAAAACTAGTTTTTACGTTTATGGGATACGAGTTGTGAGATTTTACATTTTCTTTTCCACTACGTACGTTTGTTTACTTATGTGATATAAGAGTTAGAAGACTTTTACATTGTAAGTAAGTAACCTGTTTTTCTCGTGAAAATCCATCCGAAATAGCTATTTTCTTTTAAACTATTGTTAGCTTTATCTGAAAAGTGAATATTAAACACAACCTGAATGAATTATTTTTATCACACCCTTAATCACTTTTCTAACAACATGTTACAAAATGTCTGTAGTTTTGGTGAGATTGCATGCCTGATCTTCAGATGTGTCTGTCGTTTGTGTGAAGACCATCCAAGTTCATTTATGTGGTGGTTAAGCCTAACTTCAAAGTATAACCTCTCACGATTGTATCTTGTCCCACATAGACGAATGAGCAAACTGTTGGTAATATATAAGTTGAAACTCTAATAAATCATGTTTAGCCATGATGTGGTAATATTGAATAGTTAGTTGTAATCATAATTTACATTCGGTGTTACCATTTCTAGCTGTTTTTATATTTTTCGACATTGTAAGATGAAACTAGAGGCTTAAATCCCATTTTCTTTTTGAGTTACTATACTGTTTTTGTTTTATTTATGTTATTATAATCTAATTTATTACTGTAAATGAAGAGACTTGACCCTTCTATACTGATCTAAAGTGGTAAATGAGTGATGAATGTAAATTATCAGATTAGTATATGGAGAAATTTAGGCATAACATTTTCAAATTTAAAAATAGACAAAAAAATGTATTTTATCATAACACTGATTCTCGTTCTTAAAAATAGACAAATAACTTTAAATTATCAGATTAGTATGAATGTATTTTATCATAACACTGACTCTCGTTCTTAACACGGATAGTTGGTATATGGCTAAAGTCGATCATGCAACTCTACCCGATGAACTTATAGTCGGCTCGGCAACATGGTGTTTTAGTCGTTAGAATTAAAGCACGTGTTGATCATGAATCTTCCACTTCTTCAACATTGAAATCTCGTAAGAGGAACCACAATTCCTATATATACGATACCACTCGGATGTAGTGTTTTCTATTTAAATTTGCCTCGAACGGTTGCAAAGACTGTTGTGGCCCACATTTCCGTAAATTAACTAACTTACGTGGGGAATGGGGATGTACCACTAATTATTTATATATGTTGTTTTCATCAACCGTATTCAAATCTTTGGCTTGTTTTTCCTATTACCCGGATATATGTCACGATTCATGGTTGCTATTGTTAGTATTTATAATGAAATGTGACTGGTGATTGAGTTTGTTGCAATGTAACGAGAGTACATATAGGCGAGAGTGAAATCGAACAACCACATTATGGCCTCGTGGGTGAAATGAGGTGTTGCGTGTGTATAAGCGAGGGTGTGAGGGTGGAGATGTGCCTGCAAGGTCGTAAACAAAAGCTTGAAGAATAAGAAGAATTTTGGTTTTGTGACCTTATCCCACATAGATGGATAAACAAACTCTAATACAATGTATAATTAAGATGATATGAAACCAACATACATGCAAAAACTAACTAGTGTATCACTTCTATACGCGGGTTGGTTGTTTGTTTGTTTTACTTGCTTCGATAACAACTAGAAGATTTTACCTTTTTTTCCCACAATTGTCTTTCTTTTCCTGTGGATACGATTTAAAGTATTTTTACTTATTTTTTTACTGTACGCAAGTTAGTAGATATTATTAATGCATACTAGGTTGAGCTAATATCATTTCAAGCATGACAAGACACGAAGATCAAAAGGTAGCGGCCCATGTTGTTTCTGTACGCAGTTGGATATATATGGAGGTTGAATGATGAGACTCAACACTGTCACGGCAGGCAAAAGTATCTTGCACAGACGAGGAGCCTTGATATTATCCCACATGGTATTTTCAATGTGATATATTTATTACAGGTATTTTCAATGTGATGTCAGCATTTTTATTATTCTACTCATTTTATTGGTTAGCATTTTATTCCGAAAAAAGTGATACTATGGGTATGATCAAGTGTGAGTTTGATACAATACAAAGCTCGCAACTCCAATTACTTATTTTACCAGCGAGTGTACATATATTATAACAAACTCGGCTGTGACTCGATGGGTCGAGGATGATAAGGAGAGTGGAACAATGACGTTATGGGTGAGGGTAGTTTATAACTAAAATTATGAAGCTCACAAATCCAATTACTTCTTTTACAAGCGAGTGTACATTGTATAACAAACTCAGGGCGTGCTTGGTTAGGGGGTTAAGGGGGTGGGGAATGGGTAAGGTATTCAAAAGGGCCCACATCACAAATAATTTAGTGCTTGGTTGGGGAGGGGTAAGGGATTGATTACCCCGTAATGGGTAATGAACCATTATAGAATAAATTGAGGGGTAAGGGATTGATTACCCACCTCACTCATTCCTTTGCATTCCTTTCCATTTCCTTTTCCCTTTCCCTTTCCCCACTTTGAACCAAGCGGACCCTCAGTTGTGACTTGATGGATAGGATGATAAGGAGAGTGGAATAATGACATTGTAGGTGAGGCTATGATGGTTGAGATTGCTTTTGTGACCTTGTCCCACATGGATCAAGGAACAAACTAGTAGAGCAGTTTATAACACAAAATATGAAGCTATTAAAGAAGAGTACTTGTTGATCTGTGAGTTGTTGTATAACAACCAACACCCTCATATCGATCTTTACTCTTTTTGTCAGTGTTTGTGGGATAAAACCTAAGCTTAAAATTTTACGGTTTCTTATTTTATTCCAGTTTTGCTTCTTAAACAGAAAGTCACAGGTGTTCCGTATAATTCATATTTAATATCATTGATTTATGCATATGAAGTAGTAAAGGAATGTGACCGGTGAGTTTGTAGTAATGTAATGTGAGTAAACGAAACTGGGTCAGGTCATATCGGCAAGTTATATGTTGTATAAAATAAGAACTATCATTCTAAATCACTAAGTTATATATGTTTTATTGCACCGTGATTTTTTTCAAGGAAAATACAACCTGAATAACGTAAAGAGTCAATTGATAAGAAAGATAACATTGAGATGCATAATGGTTCAAGCCGAATATTAACAAATTTGTTGTACATCACACTTAAATTAACCCACTAACCAATATGGTGACTTAAAATCTATTACACCAACACTCTAATATGTTGTTTTCTTGTTTGGATTAAGTTGGCTCACGGTGATTTACTGGAGAATGATGTGAAGAGTGAACACGAACAATGATATTGTGCGTGAAATGATATGTTTGTCGACTTGTGAGTGTATGTGAGAATGAGAGTGCAAATATGGTGGTTATGTCACTTGAAACAAAACTTTGAAGAAGGAAATGAGTTTGTTGGTTTTGTGAATCTATATATCCCACACTGGTGAATGGGTAAATGGTAGAGCTATTTATAAGTAAGACCATGAATACTTAAGTTGGAAATGAAGTTCGCACCGCAAACAACTTTATAGTTTTAGCTTTTAATGAATAAAAAGTAATTTTCTTAATTATTTGTGGAATCCTTGGCTTGTTTTTCATATGACCAGGTACGCCAAGATTCACCCATGTGGAACCGTGATTTTTGAAAAAATACTAGCTTCATTTTACTTGTTGTGAGATTCGTGGTAGCTTTTGTTATTACAATTTAAGGGGCCTTGCAACTCTAATCATACTAAAGTTCCCAATATACATTAGTATCTGAGATTAAAGTTAATCTCACTGACTTCTATATGACTTATTTTACAAGCAAGAGTGTACACATTATAAAACAACTATTCTCGCACAACTCACTTATTTTCATGCTCATTTTTTGGGGTCTTGAACCAGCATATTTGGAAGTATTAAAGTCACTTTTGTTTGAATAAGATATGAGTTTGAAAGAGGTGTTAGGTTTTGAATACAAAAACCTCTAGATTTGGTCACTGGAAAGAGTGTTTTCGTGGTGCATTTCCTTACTCGTTTGAATATTTATGCGTATGGTCTAAGTCCAGGGGAAGTTACACTAATCATTTATAGTATATGTTATTTTCATCTTTTACGAGAATCTTTGGTTTGTTCTTCATATGACCAGGTATGTATTGATTTATTGCTGCTTTTGTTAATGTTTTCAAAGGAATGTGATGAGTGAGTTTGTTAGAATGTCTTGAGAGTATGTGCAGTTGAGTGTGCATATCGATGGTGTTTGGTGAGATGTTGTCGAGAGACTCGCAGCATGGAGATGTAGTAGAATGAAGAGGAATAATGATATTGTGGGTGAAATGAGGTGTTTGTGGGAATGTAGGTGAGGCTGCGAGGAAAGAGATGTGGTGTTATGTCACTTGAAACAGAAGTTTGAGGAAGGAAAAGAGTTTTCGTTTTGTGACTTTGTCCCACATTGATTGATAAAAAAACTCAAAAGCAGTATATATCTAAAATTATGGGAATATCTAGTAACTATTTAGTGATAATGTATGATGATTTACAAGTAAATTTGTCCGTACATTGTCTCAATTTGGTTATTCTTTAGGGGAAAAGACCATTCAACCTAATTTATCTTTTTTCTGTTCTAAGACGTCTTTTTAGCATTAGGTTGACAGGTGGTTTTGTTTTGGTGGGAGATGTGACCAGTTAGTTTTTTGGAATATAACGAGCGTACATATATAAAAACGGAGTGAGCATACTGATAGTATATGTCGTGGTGAGCGTCAAAGGGATAAAATGAATGTGAGGAATGGATGTTTGGGTAGAGTCGTTGGTTGTGATGATGAGGAGGGTGAATTCGAACAACGACATTATGAAACTGTGTTTGAATGTGTGTGTAGGCAAGGGTGTGAGGGGTGGAGATGTATGTGCATGGTAGTAAACAAAAGCTTGAAGAAGAACAGTTTTGGCTTTTGTCCCACATGGATGGATAAATAAACTATACAGCAATATATTATGACATGGTGGTTGAAAAGCAAAGTATAAGCTCACTTATTACTTTAATAGGTGAGTTGTTGGTTTGAATTTTTTGTATGATAACAATTATCGAGATTTTTAGGAGACGCAACTGTCTTTCTGTAACCTTTGCCGGTTAAGATTTAAGGCATTTATACCTAATTTTTTGTGGGACACGAGTTAGTAGATACTAATGCAAATTATGTTGAGCTAATATCATTTCGAGCATGACAAGACGCGAATATCAAATGGTTGCGCTCCATGTTACCTTCAAATAAGTTACTTGTTATTCTATCAACATCTGATAAAATGTCACTTGAAATAAAACCCATTTCTAGTTTGTAATTGTTAGTATAATATCATAGGTTATGTTGGATTAGTTGTTTGAGGTAAGTTGAAATCTTGGAATGATGCAAATTTATAACATGAGACTATGAAAGCATGTACGAAAGTATCAACAACAATAGATAAACAACAGAACTTTTATTCAAACCTAAGCCTCAATAGTCGGCTTAGATTAAATCAACAGTAGTATCCAAGTGTTACAAGATCAGATTAATGTCAATGAGACAATAATCATATGAATACAAAGAAGAGACAAGATCAGTGAAATGATCAGAAAGAAGAGAAAAGTGTGAGACAGTGACTGCACACACAAGTATCTGTAACCCTAGAATAAGGGACTTATTAAATAGGAGATTAAGATACACTAAGACTCCTCTAACGGCTATAAATGACTCATCAGCAGAAATGAGAAAGGCTTCAGCAGAAATGAACTTCCTGGAACTTTAAACCATTTATGCTTTGTTCATGATTAACCCTGTAATAAGCCTGCACAGAACATTACTTGAAAGCCATTAGCAATTGATAGAATGACATGTTTGCCAAATATTAATACCCCAAAATTTAACATTCCCCCTTAATCTGGTGGGCAAACATATCAAACAACATCAATTTTTCACACAAGAATTTATGCTGATAAACAGGAAGGTTTTTAGTAAGTATGTCTGCAGTTTGGTTTGAAGAGCCAATCTTTTTGGCACTTATAACACCTCTTGCAATTTTTTCCCTGATGAAGTGGACATCAATTTCAAAGTGTTTTGATCTTTCATGGAAAACAGGATTGACAGCAAGTTGTAAAGCAGATTTGTTATCACAAAAAAGATTAACAGGGAGATTGATATCAACTTTTAGATCTTTTAAGATTTTTTGAATCCAAATGATTTCACAGGCAGCAGTAGACATAGATCTATACTCTGCTTCTGTGAAAGATTTTGAAAGAGTGTTTTGTTTTTTACTTTTCCATGAGATCAAACAATCATTAAAGAAAACACAATAACCTGTGACAGATTTTCTGGTTTTCTTGCATTTGGCCCAATCTGCATCACTATATCCTTCAAGATGATTTTCAGAGTTGCTGAAATTGTACCTTAGACCTTTCCCTGGAGCTCCTTTTAGATATCTCAGAACATTGAGGGCACATTCTAGATACGATTTCAAAGGAGAATGCATATATTGTACCAGACAATGAACTGAGTATGAGATGTCAGGTCTTGTATGGGTGAGATAGATAAGTTTCCCAAGTAAATTTTGATAACCAGTGATGTTGACAAGTAAGGGATCATCAGCAGTGGGAATGTATGGAATGACAGAGTTGGGTTCCATAGGAGTGGACACAGGTTTGCACACAAGAAGACCAAATTCTTTGAGGAGTTCAAGACAATATTTTCTTTGGGAGAGACAAATGTCATTCCCAGTTTTTAAAACCTCAATGCCAAGAAAATATTTTAAGTTTCCCAAGTCTTTGATATGAAAATTTGATTTTAGAAACTCTTTGAATAGGTTTATCTCATCAATACAGTTTCCAGTAAGGACAATATCATCCACATAAACAAGCAGAGCAATAAACTTGTTATTCTCTGTTTTGGTGAACAAAGAATGATCATTGACAAATTGAACAAAATTATTTTCCTTTAAGACACTGACAAGTTTTTCATTCCATTTCCTGGGAGCTTGTTTTAGGCCATATAGAGACTTGACAAGTTTGCAAACTTTATTTTTATTGTTCTCATTACAGAACCCCTTAGGAATTGTCATATAGATATCCTCATCAAGATCTCCATACAAGAAAGCATTGTTAACATCAAGTTGGAAAAGAGGCCATTTATTTTTCACAGCTAAGGCAATAAGACATCTAATAGTAGACATTTTTACAACAGGAGAAAAAGTTTCATCATAGTCTATTCCTTCCCTTTGGTTATAACCTTTAACAACTAATCTAGCCTTGTATCTATCAACTTCACTATTGGCTTTATATTTGATTTTAAATATCCATTTGTAACTAATGGGAGTTCTATTAGGTGGGAGATCAGTTATATCCCAAGTATGATTTTCATTTAAGGCCTCAATTTCAGAGTTCATAGCATCAACCAATTACTATCAAGGATGGCTTCTTCATAACAGGTAGGTTCAATACTTTTATTAAGACTAGAAGCAAAGCAGTAATTATCTTTGTTTAGGTTAGAATAATTAACAACCTTTTCAACACCATATTTGACTTTCCCTTCTACAATAAAGTCATTAAGATTACTGGGCAACTTAGAAACTCTGGTTGACCTTCTAGCAGTAGTGGCTGGCAAGCCTCTTTCTTGTTCAGAGTTCTGATTTGAATCAGATGATGTATCAGCAGAATCAGAGAATGCATCAGCATGATGTGATTCATGTGATATGGTGCCTTCAGGGTGTGTATTATCATCTATAGACGTTGCAATAGGTTCATCATCCCTAGAAGGATGACTCAACACTGTGCCATCATCATAGGATGTCACTCTCCCTTCATCATTGGGACTTGTTTGTGAGTCAAAGAAATTTTGATGATTTAAATCTTTAGGCACATACGTTTCAACAAAAGGTTTTGACAAAGTATTTTTCATTTTGAAGGGAAAAACAGTTTCATAAAATTTGACATCTGTAACACCCCAACCCGACAAGGGTAGAAGTGTCACATTCTGGTGTCATATCAGAACATACAAATAAAAGCGGAAGTCTTAAGAATAAAGTATCAAGTTATTTAAACAATGATTTACACGAAAAATTACAAAACCCAAAATGTCTAAGATAAAATGAAATCTCAAAACAAAAGCCCGCCAAATTAAGCCCAATTAATAAGGTAACTAGGGTTGGTCCACTCAGATAATCCAACTCTCAGCCCATCAAAGCCCATCTTCAAACCTAAAACCTGCCGCAGGAAAAGAAATGCGGCTGAGCTTAAAAAGCCCAGTGAACAGATATAACAAAACGAAAGCTAAACAAAATCTGAAATGCGAAATGAAACAAAGGAAACGGATAACGAAATCGCAACGAAATGAGAACAATGAGTCAATGAGGATCCTGCAGAACACAACCATACAGATATCCAAAACAAAAAGATAACAAGGAGAACGAAGCAAAGCAAAGCATCGATGACATATAACCAAGCACATACAAAACAGACATACAAGAACTGAAATCTAAGCAAACATAGCAGGCGTCGCATCCACACAACATATATGTCATACAACCAATTCAGGAAAATCAGAAGACATACAAGCCAAACAGATATCTACAGGGAAGCGGAAGAAATTAATTAATAAGTGGGCATGGCAATTCACACAGGTCAAAACCCTTAGTTGAAAACATAACCAGCATCATAACAGCGGAAGTACTAACGGCAGTCAACACATGGCAGTTACACGTAATAAGTAGTAATATAGTATAAAGATATAATTAAATGAATTAAAGACATAGCAGGGCAACTAAACAAATTAACCAGCCAGACGTCACAAGTTGAACCATTTACCCAATCAAACCGTAGCATAGGCAGAAATGTGAACATGGCAGGTCAACAATAAACAGATAAGAATACAACGGAATGGTCATAGTCCACGTGATCAATTGAACGTAGTACACATAATAAACAGACAAAACTATCGATTACACAAAAGCATGATCACCAGACAATACAGAGGTCACGTAACAGTGAAATAACATATATTCAGATGACAACAGTTGAATCATATAGTCACATATTAGTCATATCGTAGAAGGATAAACAATAATCACATAGAACATGTAACAGCATAAACAGATTCAATAACCACATAATAACCCGGTACGTGAATGGATTGATAGTCTGAAGCAACGGAATGAGTGTGACAGATCAAAGCAATGGAACATATATATCTTGGTAGTAGAGTGAGTCATATAAGGGTGTTGGGTAAAGGACAGTCAATTCAGAATATGGTGCAGTGGGGAATCCAGAAGGTACAATATAGGTGTATCAAAAGTGTAAGGGTTGTCAGAAATCTATCCCGAGCCAACAAAACAAACCATATCAATAGTGGCGATAGCAGCCAAGTAACCAATAGTAACCATTGTATTCGGAGGGGTGACCTCGGAATACCAAACCAATATGAGGGGAGACCTCAGTAACCAGTGGAGTAGCTAGCTCCCAAAAATGTGAGGGGGTGTATTGCACACACGCACCACATCACCAAAACAATATATCAATATCAATACAATACAATACAAATCTAGGATGCATCCATACGCCCCCTGCAAAACAATAGTGGCCATACAATATATCTGAAGCGCGCATAATCAATACAAAATGGGGACGGTGTGGAACATCACTCATCCACACTGGAGTCATGCCATTGGTGCATCAATGACACGGACATGGAACCCCAATGCCTAGTTAATGGCTCGGGTATCAATCTGAAGGGTCAAACAAAGGTTCAAAGTGTAGCAATATATAGGTCTTCACAATCAAAGGTTTAATATCAATGGTTCACAATTCAAAGATTCATAACAATAGTTCAATATCAAGGTCCAATATCAATATTTCCATATCAAAGGTTCAATAGCACAGATTCAATAGCACAGGTCAAAAGCAACAATTCAGTAGCAAAGGTTCAATAGCAATGGGTTCAATACTGGAAGTTCAAGTAACAGTGGTTCAATAACAGAGGGGTCAAAGCAAAGATTCAATAGCAATGGTTCAATAGCAAAGGGTCGATATCAAAGGTTCAATAGCAAAGCAAATCATAGCAATGAAATATCATAAGAGAACAAGGTCAAGGGATCAGAAAGTCATGAGAAACCCCTACTGAAAATGGATAGAATATCTGTACCTTAATGTCAATGAAAGGAAAGCAAACGAATGAATGAACACGAAGACAACGCCACGTCTCCTTCAACGAATCTACACGGATTACGATTCGTATAATACTTATTAGTCCATTTAAGTCATAACGGATTTATCGCATTAATATTCTTAGAGTTATTAAGCGTATTCTCATTTTTAGTAATGGACCGAATTAAAATACTTTAGGAAAAATAATCATTAATTAGTCAAACCTGGGGTTACAAATGATAAATGGTAATTTAAAGGTTTAATGAGATAACTTCTTATTTTAAAACCTTATTAGACCATACCTCAAAGTATAGGGTTTATAGGTAAAAATAACCAAGCACTTTATTTTACATATCAATTCATATACGTTTACAAGAACGTTCCATAACATTTAATCGATACATATTTAAGCTTGCTCGCGGTTTATATGACTAACATTTACGACCAAGTAAATATCTATTATGATTAACCCCCGACTCGTCTCCCCATAAATACTTTCAAAACGCTAAACGACTAAACCATTTGCTCCGCGATCACCCTTAAACTTACCCCCACAAGGCTACCCATTACATTTTCAATTGTTCATTTCTTACATATATGACGCATGCACAAATACCCTCTCGACCCAGTCTTATCATATCAGTATATTAAGTACATGCAAAAATTTACTAATCCCATATGCATGCACCAATCGCACACTGAATGTATAAACAGACTATGCGTTATATTAGTTATGGATGTCTAATATCAAAACAAAAATATGCATGTTCAAGTCTTTAAAGTTTAATCATGCTATAAACAGACTATGCACCAATCATGCTATATTCAAATGCATCAAATCCTTAGTTCCTAATATGTCATTTCTTATTCGCATGTTTAGATTTAAATTGTGATATTAGTTTTAAGTATACCTCTTGACAGTATGATAGGTCGAAACCGAAACCGAACACAAGTGCGAACACCACCTCAAAAGATCGAACCAAATACCCAGACGTGACTGAACACGAGTGTGATCACCAACTCTAGTAGGAGTGCTAATATTTAACGAGGTGTGATCGAGACCCAATCCCAAGTGTACACTAATAGATACACGCACCCGTCACAAGATTAATCCCGCAAGCTATCGAACCAAAATCTTAACCTACGCATGAGCCGAACTTAGATGTACACGATGGTCATACATAACCCAAAAGTCTGCGAGTCACGAACAACAACCCTCCTTGTTGCAGCCTTGAAACCGAATGAAGATAGGAAGAAAGAAGGTGTGCCGAAACTTGTGCTTTAGAGAGAATTAGGTTTGTACGTCTTTATTTTAAATGGTGATTGGGAGTTTCCAAATGAGGTGACTTTTTTTGGAGATAATATTGGAACAAAATCATGGGTGGGGCGTGTACTATTTTAGGCAGATATCAAAACGTATATTGGGTTGCAAAAGATATTGTGTCGTGTAAAAGAAGAGAAGGGGACCAAGACATTTTGCCTAATATTAGAGATATATAAATTGATTCTTATCTTTTGTAAAAAATTTTCAAGACGTGTGCTATAGAAATAAAAATCAGATTTTGAACATGGGTTAGGAAAATGGCATTTTTGTACAAGTTTTTATTATTTAAGTCATGTTAGATTAGAATTTAATAAACGTGCTTAGTTCGAGTGTCGTATGACGGTTTAGAGCCCAAAAGATAATTAAATTAGGTTTATCTCATATCGTATTTATTTATCATATATCATATAGTTCTAGGCATAACTTAGGTAAAATTTCAAATTAGACGTAAATTATTAGTTCGAAATTTAGGGTTTTACAACTCTTCCCCTCTAAAAAAAAATTTTTGTCCTCGAAAATTGAAGTTGCAAAGATACACGGAGACGTACAAATCTAAGGCAGATGTAGCAATCCATAGTTCCACACAGATCATAACAATTTCGGTCCAACGCGCACAAAACTTACACGTAACAGATATCGACGAAAATCTCACAGTTAGGTACAAAATCCCAATCAAACGTGAGGAGTGACAAATAACAAATGCCAGTCAAAGTCCAATCGCGTATCAACCACAGGCATTTCCCAAGACGTCATATGATTTCAGTAAGTTCAAATTATATGATCTCGGTATTATCACGTTGATCAGGCGTCATAATACTTGCATCACATAACAAGTCCTTATTGTCACCATATTCTGCCCCGGGTCATGACAAACCACATAACCAATATCATAACAAAACAGATAGCATACATATAGCAAGTAACATACCAAAACATACCAGATTCACATACACGCAGCATATAATACATCAACCAACTTACCATACCACAAAAGAGAGAAGGCCACCAACGTGCTCGAAACGGTTCCTCGTGAATCATTATTGACGATTCGAAATAAAGCTGAGATATCACCAAAATGCTAAATGATAAAACTTTGCGATTCAAACCGAGTTCTGAACAAATCAAAGAAAAACAATACCAATCAAAATCACTTAGCAAAATATCAAACCTCCTCAAAACGCGTGATAAACAAATCGTAGTAACACAAGTCGCGCCCAATCATGTGAAGTAGATGAACCTTCTTAGCCACCAGTTGAATCTTGTCTCCGTCTTTGCGCCTTTGGTTGGTCCGTCCAGCTCCCTCCAGCAGCATCTTGATGTCTCCAGCAGCATGGCACTCGGGTGTGGCTTCTGCTTCACGAACCTCTCCAGAAATTGTTGCAGCAATGCAGGGTCGGCACCATCATCTTCGGCTCTATGAGTTGTCTCCATATAACGATCGACAAATGAATGTGCGACATTAAAATAGCAAAATCAAATGCGAAGAGAAGAAGGCCAAAACATTGAAGACAAAAGAATATCGAAGTCAAATCTGAACGAAAATCAAAAGGAATCGAAAGAGGTCAGAACAGACGGAAGCATAATGTCTACACAGCCCCACAGGTCAATCCTAAGGTCAACAAAACGAAACCTTTGCTCTGATACCATAATTGTAACACCCCAACCCGACAAGGGTAGAAGTGTCACATTCTGGTGTCATATCAGAACATACAAATAAAAGCGGAAGTCTTAAGAATAAAGTATCAAGTTATTTAAACAATGATTTACACGAAAAATTACAAAACCCAAAATGTCTAAGATAAAATGAAATCTCAAAACAAAAGCCCGCCAAAATAAGCCCAATTAATAAGGTAACTAGGGTTGGTCCACTCAGATAATCCAACTCTCAGCCCATCAAAGCCCATCTTCAAACCTAAAACCTGCCGCAGGAAAAGAAATGCGGCTGAGCTTAAAAAGCCCAGTGAACAGATATAACAAAACGAAAGCTAAACAAAATCTGAAATGCGAAATGAAACAAAGGAAACGGATAACGAAATCGCAACGAAATGAGAACAATGAGTCAATGAGGATCCTGCAGAACACAACCATACAGATATCCAAAACAAAAAGATAACAAGGAGAACGAAGCAAAGCAAAGCATCGATGACATATAACCAAGCACATACAAAACAGACATACAAGAACTGAAATCTAAGCAAACATAGCAGGCGTCGCATCCACACAACATATATGTCATACAACCAATTCAGGAAAATCAGAAGACATACAAGCCAAACAGATATCTACAGGGAAGCGGAAGAAATTAATTAATAAGTGGGCATGGCAATTCACACAGGTCAAAACCCTTAGTTGAAAACATAACCAGCATCATAACAGCGGAAGTACTAACGGCAGTCAACACATGGCAGTTACACGTAATAAGTAGTAATATAGTATAAAGATATAATTAAATGAATTAAAGACATAGCAGGGCAACTAAACAAATTAACCAGCCAGACGTCACAAGTTGAACCATTTACCCAATCAAACCATAGCATAGGCAGAAATGTGAACATGGCAGGTCAACAATAAACAGATAAGAATACAACGGAATGGTCATAGTCCACGAGATCAATTGAACGTAGTACACATAATAAACAGACAAAACTATCGATTACACAAAAGCATGATCACCAGACAATACAGAGGTCACGTAACAGTGAAATAACATATATTCAGATGACAACAGTTGAATCATATAGTCACATATTAGTCATATCGTAGAAGGATAAACAATAATCACATAGAACATGTAACAGCATAAACAGATTCAATAACCACATAATAACCCGGTACGTGAATGGATTGATAGTCTGAAGCAACGGAATGAGTGTGACAGATCAAAGCAATGGAACATATATATCTTGGTAGTAGAGTGAGTCATATAAGGGTGTTGGGTAAAGGACAGTCAATTCAGAATATGATGCAGTGGGGAATCCAGAAGGTACAATATAGGTGTATCAAAAGTGTAAGGGTTGTCAGAAATCTATCCCGAGCCAACAAAACAAACCATATCAATAGTGGCGATAGCAGCCAAGTAACCAATAGTAACCATTGTATTCGGAGGGGTGACCTCGGAATACCAAACCAATATGAGGGGAGACCTCAGTAACCAGTGGAGTAGCTAGCTCCAAAAAATGTGAGGGGGTGTATTGCACACACGCACCACATCACCAAAACAATATATCAATATCAATACAATACAATACAAATCTAGGATGCATCCATACGCCCCCTGCAAAACAATAGTGGCCATACAATATATCTGAAGCGCGCATAATCAATACAAAATGGGGACGGTGTGGAACATCACTCATCCACACTGGAGTCATGCCATTGGTGCATCAATGACACGGACATGGAACCCCCATGCCTAGTTAATGGCTCGGGTATCAATCTGAAGGGTCAAACAAAGGTTCAAAGTGTAGCAATATATAGGTCTTCACAATCAAAGGTTTAATATCAATGGTTCACAATTCAAAGATTCATAACAATAGTTCAATATCAAGGTCCAATATCAATATTTCCATATCAAAGGTTCAATAGCACAGATTCAATAGCACAGGTCAAAAGCAACAATTCAGTAGCAAAGGTTCAATAGCAATGGGTTCAATACTGGAAGTTCAAGTAACAGTGGTTCAATAACAAAGGGGTCAAAGCAAAGATTCAATAGCAATGGTTCAATAGCAAAGGGTCGATATCAAAGGTTCAATAGCAAAGCAAATCATAGCAATGAAATATCATAAGAGAACAAGGTCAAGGGATCAGAAAGTCATGAGAAACCCCTACTGAAAATGGATAGAATATCTGTACCTTAATGTCAATGAAAGGAAAGCAAACAAATGAATGAACACGAAGACAACGCCACGTCTCCTTCAACGAATCTACACGGATTACGATTCGTATAATACTTATTAGTCCATTTAAGTCATAACGGATTTATCGCATTAATATTCTTAGAGTTATTAAGCGTATTCTCATTTTTAGTAATGGACCGAATTAAAATACTTTAGGAAAAATAATCATTAATTAGTCAAACCTGGGGTTACAAATGATAAATGGTAATTTAAAGGTTTAATGAGATAACTTCTTATTTTAAAACCTTATTAGACCATACCTCAAAGTATAGGGTTTATAGGTAAAAATAACCAAGCACTTTATTTTACATATCAATTCATATACGTTTACAAGAACGTTCCATAACATTTAATCGATACATATTTAAGCTTGCTCGCGGTTTATATGACTAACATTTACGACCAAGTAAATATCTATTATGATTAACCCCCGACTCGTCTTCCCATAAATACTTTCAAAACGCTAAACGACTAAACCATTTGCTCCGCGATCACCCTTAAACTTACCCCCACAAGGCTACCCATTACATTTTCAATTGTTCATTTCTTACATATATGACGCATGCACAAATACCCTCTCGACCCAGTCTTATCATATCAGTATATTAAGTACATGCAAAAATTTACTAATCCCATATGCATGCACCAATCACACACTGAATGTATAAACAGACTATGCGTTATATTAGTTATGGATGTCTAATATCAAAACAAAAATATGCATGTTCAAGTCTTTAAAGTTTAATCATGCTATAAACAGACTATGCACCAATCATGCTATATTCAAATGCATCAAATCCTTAGTTCCTAATATGTCATTTCTTATTCGCATGTTTAGATTTAAATTGTGATATTAGTTTTAAGTATACCTCTTGACAGTATGATAGGTCGAAACCGAAACCGAACACAAGTGCGAACACCACCTCAAAAGATCGAACCAAATACCCAGACGTGACTGAACACGAGTGTGATCACCAACTCTAGTAGGAGTGCTAATATTTAACGAGGTGTGATCGAGACCCAATCCCAAGTGTACACTAATAGATACACGCACCCGTCACAAGATTAATCCCGCAAGATATCGAACCAAAATCTTAACCTACGCATGAGCCGAACTTAGATGTACACGATGGTCATACATAACCCAAAAGTCTGCGAGTCACGAACAACAACCCTCCTTGTTGCAGCCTTGAAACCGAATGAAGATAGGAAGAAAGAAGGTGTGCCGAAACTTGTGCTTTAGAGAGAATTAGGTTTGCACGTCTTTATTTTAAATGGTGATTGGGAGTTTCCAAATGAGGTGACTTTTTTTGGAGATAATATTGGAACAAAATCATGGGTGGGGCGTGTACTATTTTAGGCAGATATCAAAACGTATATTGGGTTGCAAAAGATATTGTGTCGTGTAAAAGAAGAGAAGGGGACCAAGACATTTTGCCTAATATTAGAGATATATAAATTGATTCTTATCTTTTGTAAAAAAAATTCAAGACGTGTGCTATAGAAATAAAAATCAGATTTTGAACATGGGTTAGGAAAATGGCATTTTTGTACAAGTTTTTATTATTTAAGTCATGTTAGATTAGAATTTAATAAACGTGCTTAGTTCGAGTGTCGTATGACGGTTTAGAGCCCAAAAGATAATTAAATTAGGTTTATCTCATATCGTATTTAATTATCATATATCATATAGTTCTAGGCATAACTTAGGTAAAATTTCAAATTAGACGTAAATTATTAGTTCGAAATTTAGGGTTTTACAACATCTCTGGAATAAAAGATATTTTTTGTTTCTAAGCTCAAAAGTTTATAACCTTTTTTCTCATTCGAATAACCAATAAAGACACTTTTCTCAGACCTACTACCAAATTTATCAGAGATGTTGAGAATGGTGGCATAGCATAAGCAACCAAAGACTCTAAGGAGAGAGAGTGAAGGGTCATGCCCATACACAAGTGAGAAGGGAGACTTGCCAGACATAACTAAAGAGGGTAACCTGTTTATGACATAGGCAGCAGTTAGAACACATTCAGGCCAAAGATATAAAGGTAATTCCCCCTTAAACATAAGGGATCTAGCCACATTAAGGAGATGCCTATGTTTCCTTTCTGCAATATCATTTTGTTGTGGTGTATAAACACAAGAGGTTTGATGTAGAATTCCTTTTTCATGAAAGAAGTGTTGAAGTTTATTATTGACAAATTCTGTCCCATTATCACTTCTGAAAATCTTAACATTGTGTTCAAATTGATTTGATAGCATATGAGTAAAGTTAACAATGGAAACATAAACATCATCCTTTCCTTTAAGCATATAAACCCACACTGCCCTAGAATAGTCATCAACAACAGTTAAAAAATATTTGTAACCATCTCTGCTAGTGACTTTATATGGTCCCCATACATCTAGATGAACAAGTTGACTAATTTTAGTTGATTTATGTTCACTTAGAGGAAATGGTTCCCTAGTTTGTTTAGATTTGTTGCAAGTATCACAAAGATGATCAGATTCAGATGAGCTATCAAGTTTAAGAGTGGATTTAAGTATATGTAGGACTTGGTCAGAGGGATGACCAAGTCTTTGATGCCAGAGATTTCTAGAAACATGACAAACAGAAATGCAGTTATTAGAAGTAATCTTACATGTAGAATCAATATCAAACATATATAACCCATTGCATTGTTTACCAATCCCCACAATCATTTTTTGATGTAAATCCTGTATATAGCAATTAGATTCATTAAACCCAACAAACATCTTATTGTCTCTAGCAATCTTATGAACAGACAGCAGACTGACATTGTACTCAGGAACAACCAGAACATCAAAAAGAGTTAGGTCATTATTAACTTTTAAGTCACCAATTTTAGTGATTAGGGCCTGAGTACCATTGGGATGTCCAACAGTTAGACCAAGATTTGAAATGTCAACAACATTAATTAAAAATTTGGCAGATACTGTCATGTGCTGATTTGCACCAGAGTCAACAATCCAACCAAGACTGATGTTTCCAGATAAGGTTTTTGTGTTGTTGTTAAAAAATTTGTTGAAGTTTATGTTAAACTTAACACTACCATTAAAGAAGGTTCCTGAAAAAATTTTACATGCCATGTTGGCATTAGCAGAAGACACATTGTTGTCACTAAGAAGACTCATAAGTCTGGAGAGCTGTTCATTAGACAAAGAGATAGGAGAGTTGCTAGCACTATTATCAGTGATATGATTAGTATCAGTAGAAACATTGTTACTGCTGAAAGATTTAGGATTAAAGTTCTTTTTAACATATCCAGCAGGATAACCAACAAGATCATAACATCTATCAACAGTGTGACCAGGTTTTTTGCAGTTAGTACATTTGAGATTCATGTTTGGTCCTCTGTAATTTGAACTGTTACCAGTATTAGAACCAGACCCTTTATTGAAATTGTTGTTGAATGATCAAGACCCATAAGAAATTGCATTAATTTGATTAGCTGATTGTGTTTTTCAAAATGTTTTGCAGGCTCACAAGTGCATGGAGGCAAGCTAATCATACAATCAAATTGTTTCCATAAAGAGTTAAGATTGTTGTAATAATCAGCAAGAGAAGACCCACTTTGACTTAGAGAGTTTATATTTTTATGCAAATTAAAAATAGCTGAACCATCAACCTTATCATAAGTATCTTTAAGATCATTCCACATTTCATAAGCTGTTTTAGCATAGATAGCACCAGCCAACAATTCAGGACTGAGAGAGTTAAGAATCCAGGTAACCACAACAGAGTTACAAGTATCCCATTGATTAGCAAGACTAGGATTTGAGTCATCTCTTATGCAAGTACCATCAATAAACCCTAACTTATTATGATTCCTTAAGGCAAAGGTCATGGCCATATTTCATATTTTATAATTTTCAGTTCCAGTGAGTTTGATAGAAATAATAGGAGTACCATTGGTGTTATTGGGGTGTAAATACAAAGCATCACCAAAGGATAAGCTTTTCTCAGTGGAAGAACTACCACCACCAATATTATCATCACCAACAGCCATAATGCAAACAATAAGACAGAGAAAAAAAACACAGACAGAGATAATAGCAAGAGCAAATAGACAGATAAAGAAATAAATAAGACTTTGTAATTAAGAAACAACAAGCACCTAGCCTGTGGACTGGGGTAAACCAGAGTAGGTATTCACACCACTCAGAGGTGGCAGATCAAGATGTTAGTATACCCGTTTGCACCCACAAAGACTTAAGTACTGTTTGTTTGAAGAAGAGATTAGACTTAGACTTACAGAGTAACATGCAGCGGAAAGAACAAATCACAATAAGAAATAACCAGTGATTATGCCAATAGCAATAACCCCAAACCACCAACTTGTTGCTGAAGAGATGTCCTCAAGTTTCTATAAAGAAACCCTTGGACAGTGAATCAATAATGATAATGAGCCTGATGCTCTGATACCATGTACGAAAGTATCAGCAACAATAGATAAACAATAGAACTTTTATTCAAACCTAAGCCTCAATAGTCGGCTTAGATTAAATCAACAGTAGTATCCAAGTGTTACAAGATCAGATTAATGTCAATGAGACAATAATCATACAAATACAAAGAAGAGACAAGATCAGTGAAATGATCAGAAAGAAGAGAAAAGTGTGAGACAGTGACTGCACACACAAGTATCTGTAACCCTAGAATAAGGGACTTATTAAATAGGAGATTAAGATACACTAAGACCCCTCTAACGACTATAAATGACTCATCAGCATAAATGAACTTCTTGGAACTTTAAACCATTTATCCTTTGTTCATGATTAACCCCTGTAATAAGCCTGCACAGAACATTACTTGAAAGCCATTAGCAATTGATAGAATGACATGTTTGCCACAGATTAATACCCCAAAATTTAACAAAGCATCTTCTTAGCTTAAAAATGTTTCAACACACTCAAACCGTCGTTGTTTTTATGGCTTAGGAACGGGACTAACATTAGAGTTAGGGATGATATTTACCTCGAAAACCTGGCATGTAGTCTATGTAAGCTTCTAGTGTTAATATTTAGTCGTTTAAAAGCGCATGTTGATCATGAATCTTCCACTTCTTTAACATCGAAATCTCGTTAATTAGAGGAACAATATTTGCTTCAAACGGATTTAGTCATTGCAAAGACTTTTGTGGCCGTGCATTTCCTTAAACTAACTTGGATAGGTCGTAAAATGCATGTTTGGATTTTTATGCGTTTTGAAAAACATGGTCCACATATACCACGGAAAGTACCACTAATCATTTATTGTTGTATTCATCAGCTTATTAGATTGATTGGCTTGTTCTTCATATGACTAGGCATGTCACGATTCATTGTATGCTTTGGTTAATATATATATATTTTTTTAAATGCGATATGTGATTGAGTTTGTTGGAATGTAAGGAGAGTATATATAGCAGATTTGAGCGTACTGATAGTGTATGTCGTGGAGAGTGTGAAAGGGATGAGAGATGAATGTGAAGAATGGGTGTTTGGGTTGAGTGTAGGAATTAAAGGAGTATATGGATAATTTTTAATTAAAAGGATTGTCTATTGATTTACGTATAGAGATATATTAACAGCTTTGCACGTTCCAATTTCTTGAAGTAGTGATCACCTTAAAAACGTTTTTAACGGTTCTAATTAATTATACAAGATACATGTTCAATTCAAGCAAAATACATCCTCAATAAATCAATAACGTATAAAGAGTCAATGGATAAGAAAGATAACACCAAAATGTATAATGGTTCAAGCCGAACGTCAACAAGTTCGTAGTACTCCATAGTGACTCAAAATTTGCTAAACCAAAAGTCCAAAACTCTAATCACAATAAAGATGAAACTCTAGTTTTCTAGGCCTATAGTCAGCTGAACACATAATGGTGATCCATCTTGGTGATGAATTCCCCCGTAAGGCCATAATCACTTGTTCAAAATATTAGTCAGTTTGTTACTATTGTATAATTAGTGAATTACAAGACCACAAACAATGTGATTAAAAATATAAACATAGGTTAAGTTAAAGAAAAGGATAGCACCACTCCCCAATCTTTAGTCTTTCACCCAACCTATAGTTACTTAACCCAATGAAGCTAAAGTCCATTTTGCAGCTCTAATCATACTAAAATGGACACTTTAGACTCTCTAGTTATCTAAGCCGGTAGTCCATTTGTCAGCCCAAGAGACCAGTTCATTCATATTTGTGAGGCAAATTTGTACACTATCAAAAAAACTTCATAGACCACTAAAACCGAATAAGACAAAATACTTATGATGATTTAAGTGGGTTATAATAACCTACTTTAGGTTAATTCCAACTTAAAGTAAAGTACGTTTAGGCAATGTACCATCATCTGTTTATGCCAAATGGTTTTGACCCTTGGCATTGTTTCACTAGAAACTACACCTGATTAAACTGATATATTTAAGAATAGCTAATCTGTATTACCAATAACAAAGTCAGGATGGCCGAGTGGTCTAAGGCGCCAGACTCAGGTTCTGGTCTTCGAGAGAGGGCGTGGGTTCAAATCCCACTTCTGACAATATCACTTGTTTTTTAACCTCTGCTTGAATTGTTTTTTTACAGTTGCTTTCACTTTTGCTTTCTATGAGCATTAGCAAACTATGGAAGAAGAACTCAAATGTTAATCCTAAAATATGTACTTTTATTGGTCAAAGTAGAAAGTAGCCTCGCATACAAGAATCGTGCTATATATCTCCAAGTATTAACTAATACTCCCGATTATATCACAAGTTGATGGTTCAATTTAGCACTCTCGTTACCAACAGGCTCTGCGTAATTATTCAACTACTTTCCAAATATTTGGTGGGAGTGTGTTACATGATAAAGGTTTTGTAAAATATGTGCATTTTGTTAAACTTCTCTACCGCTGAGCGTGACAGTCTTTGATTTCAAGGAAAATAGCATCCTTTATTAGTTTTTCTGTCTTTTGGTAAAGGATTTTTGTACTTGATTATCATTACATTGAGCTATGTTTTATAGCTTCTATTTCTGTGACGATGATTCATTTGCAGCTGCTAGTCCCTTTCAGTTCATGGTACCGTGTTTATTCATGTGTTTAATAATACGTGTGATCGTGTAAAGTTGTATTGCGGTAATGCATTCTTGTTGTTGCCAAATGTACCTGGTTTTGTATGTTTTGTAAGTTTTATATGTTTTGTAAGTTTTGTATTCGGTTAATTATCCCATACTCTCGTTACATTCCAACAAACTCTATCATCGGTACATGTCTTTATAAATACTAAGATACTAACAAGAGCAACCATGAATCATGACATATTTACTGGGTCATATGAAGAACAAGCATTCTTTGCAATGACTAAATCTGTTCGAGGCAAATAGAAACACTACATCTAAGTGGTACGTACATATAGGCGTGGGTGAAATCAAACAACAACATTTTGTCCTTGTTGGTAAAATGAGGTGTTTGTGTGTGTATAGGCGAGGTGAGGGTGGAGATGTATATGGTTAGTAAATAAAAGCTTGAAGAAGTAGAAGAGTTTTGGTTTTAAGACTTTATCTCACATAGATCGATAAACAAACTCTAATGCAATATATAATTAAGATGATAGGACAATATTGTATAAATGAATCACCATTTTGCGTATCACTTTATTACGCGAGTTGGTGGTTTGTTTATTTTACTTTGTGATATTACAACTAGGAGATTCTTATTTTTTCCTTTTGTGAAATACGATTGTTTTTCATTTACTTTTGTGAAATAGACTGAGGTTCCAATAAGAAATATAATTAAGATAAAAATAATGAAAAGAAAACACAACCACAAATATTAGATGCATCCATAAAAATAGATGTATCTCCTTATTATTGTTCTTTCTTTATTTAAAATATGTGACTTTAATTTCTTCTCACTTTTCTCATTTCAATAATTATTTGAGGTCAAAATATAACAACAAAATAAGTATCGTCCATCATCTCACTAACATATAGCAAGTAACCAACATCTCTGTGGAATGAAATATAGTATAGTATAAACACAAATTTTCCCAACTATGAGTATCCATAATTTTGTTTTTTATCCACCAAAAAAATCCCAATGTGTAAATAAATTTTTGAAGTAGTAAAATTTGAAGTTATTATAAAATAGAAGTTATTGATTTTACAGTTAAAATTTTCAGATTTAACTTGTAGAATAATTTCGAAAAACAATGTTATGTAAAACAAGATTATTTTTTGAATCGTGTCTCTATCGTATGCAAGCCTAATGGTTTACCATTCGTTCACATACAATTTTACTTAAATCTATACTTTAACTATTGAATAAACATCAATAAGCAGTCATTAGGTAGTCGTAATCATATGGGTTCTTGTTATGTTTTTGCTCAAATTTTATTTTTCTAGCACTAATGTAATACTCTAAATTAATAACATATGTAAATTGTTGTATGGAGTTTTAGTAGTAAAGTATTTTTGAACAGGCTAAGCTTACAGTGTGGGACTTTGGAGACGAATGTGAGGAGTGGGTTTTGCAATATAATTTGATAGGTTGTGCTCGATGGATGAATGGATGATGATAGTAAAGTATCATAGTCTCTTTTATTTGAATGTGATAGCTCGTTTAATTCAACTATTTTAATTGTTTATGCATTTCATATGAACTAATAAACATTTACTTGGCTTTTACATGTTCTAAAACGTCTTTCATATGACAATGTATGTCACGTTTCATATGACCATATTGGCTAAACTCAAAATCTGTTACACCAAAACTCTAAAATGTTGTTTGGATTGAGTTTGCTATGGGTTATTTGGTGACATTGTGAGTGAAATGGGATGTTTGAGTTAGGTAGGGGGCTAAATCACGTGAAACAAAAGCTTGAAGAAGGAAATGAGTTTGTTGGTTTTCTTACTTGGGGCAATTCCATATTTACCCAAGTTAAACATGATAATGTCATATTTACCCAAAACATGTTTTAAATGCATTGTACATCATGCATTTAAAAGTTGTATTTTGGGTATATATGACATTTTCATGTTTAGATTGGGTAAATATGGAATTATCCCTTGTTACGTTTATCCCACATCAGTGAATGAGCAAATAAGCGAGCACTTTATAACAAAGACTATAAAAGGATTAATAAGATAAAATTTCTATATACCAGATTGGCTTAATTATAAATATGGTATGCACAAATCTTACTTTTTTTTAGAGTTACGTGACTATTATCAATCTTATAATTTTTATGGTTATAAAATGTACTGTTTTTTTACTTGCTACTTATATCGGAGAGATTCTTTGAACAATTGTTTCCTTTCATTTACATCCGTTTTAGTACAAAAGACACATCATTCTTAAATTTATCCTTTTTCCAAACTAATTGTAATTCTACGCATCCGATTGTTCTTGGCTTTTTTAGTTGTATTAAAAGATTTCTTGATATAAGCTCAAACCATTAGCTTTATTGATAAGTTTATTAAAACACCTCAATCTAGTTGAAATGCTCTTAATTGAGTGTTTTGTTGATAAGATTATTTTAAACACCTCTAACTAATATGTGATGTTTTAATTAAGTACGAGTAGTTAAACCAAGTTACAGATATTTGGAAAATGATAACGAGAATTAGTATGAGTTCGATGACCGTATAATGGTCATCTATCTAGCTTGTTGATGAATTCCACAATAATAATCGGCTATCACATGCATGTTTGAAACATTAGTCAGCCTGTTACTATTGTACAATTAGTTAATCATCAGACCACCAAAACAATGAAAAAAATATTTAAACATGAACCTGATTTTCTTGTTATCAACGTTAATCATGCGTTAAATATCTTCAATCTTCACCAAACATACAGTTGTTAGTTATACGTTATTATTGGCCCGATATATTGTACGAAAGTATCAGCAACACTAGATAAACAATAGAATCTTTATTCAAACCTAAGCCTCAATAGTCGGCTTAGATTAAATCAACAATAGTATCCAAAGTGTTACAAGATTAGATTAATGTCAATGAGACAATAATCATACAAATACAAAGAAGAGACAAGATCAATGTAATGATCAGAGAGAAGAGAATGTGAGACAATGACTGCACTCACAGTTGTGTCTAACCCTAGATTAAGGTACTTATTAAATAGGAGATTAAGATACACAAAGGCCCCTCTAACGGCTATAATAGACTTATCAGCAGAAATGAGCTTCTTGGAACTTTAAACCATTTATGCTTTGTCCATGATTAACCCATGTAATAAACCTGCACTGAACATAACTTGAAGACCATTAGCAATTGATAGAATGACATGTTTGCCACAGATTAATACCCCAAAATTTAACATTCCCCCTTAATCTGATGGGCAAACATATCAAACAATATCAATTTTTCACACAAAAATTTATGCTGAAAAACAGGGAGGTTTTTTGTAAGTATGTCTGCAGTTTGGTTTGAAGAGCCAATCTTTTTGGCACTTATAACACCTCTTGCAATTTTTTCCCTGATGAAGTGAACATCAATTTCAAAGTGTTTTGATCTTTCATGGAAAACAAGATTGACAGCAAGTTGTAAAGCAGATTTGTTATCACAAAAAAGATTAACAGGGAGATTGATATCAACTTTTAGATCTTTTAAGATTTTTTGAATCCAAATGATTTCACAGGCAGCAATAGACATAGATCTATACTCTGCTTCTGTGGAAGATTTTGAAAGAGTGTTTTGTTTTTTACTTTTCCATGAGATCAAACAATCATTAAAGAAAACACAATAACCTGTGACAGATTTTCTGGTTTTCTTGCATTTGGCCCAATCTGCATCACTGTATCCTTCAAGATGATTTTCAGAGTTGCTGAAATTGTACCTTAGACCGTTTCCTGGAGCTCCTTTTAGATATCTCAGAACATTGAGGGCACATTCTAGATGAGATTTCAAAGGAGAATGCATATATTGTGCCAGACAATGAACTGAGTATGAGATGTCAGGTCTTGTATGGGCGAGATAGATAAGTTTCCCAAGTAACTTCTGATAACCAGTGATGTTGACAAGTAAGGGATCATCAGCAGTGGGAATGTATGGAAGGACAAAGTTGGGTTCCATAGGAGTGGACACAGGTTTGCACCCAAGAAGACCAAATTCTTTGAGGAGTTCAAGACAGTATTTTCTTTGGGAGAGACAAATGTCATTCCCAGTTTTTAAAACTTCAATGCCAAGAAAATATTTTAAGTTTCCCAAGTCTTTGATATGAAATTTTGATTTTAGAAACTCTTTGAATATGTTTATCTCATCAATACAGTTTCCAGTAAGGACAATATCATCCACATAAACAAGCAGAGCAATAAACTTGTTATTCTCTGTTTTGGTGAACAAAGAATGATCATTGACAGATTGAACAAAGTTATTTTCCTTTAAAACACTGGCAAGTTTTTCATTCCATTTCCTGGGAGCTTGTTTTAGGCCATATAGAGACTTGACAAGTTTACAAATTTTATTCTTATTGTTCTCATTACAGAACCCCTTAGGGATGGTCATATAGATATCCTCATCAAGATCTCCATACAAGAAAGCATTGTTAACATCAAGTTGGAAATGAGGTCATTTTTTTTTCACAGCTAAGGCAATAAGACATCTAACAGTAGACATTTTCACAACAGGAGAAAAAGTTTCATCATAGTCTATTCCTTCCCTTTGGTTATAATCTTTAACAACTAATCTAGCCTTGTATCTATCAACTTCACCATTGGCTTTATATTTGATTTTAAAGATCCATTTGTAACCAATGGGAGTTCTATTAGGTGGGAGATCAGTTATATCCCAAGCATGATTTTCATTTAAGGCCTCAATTTCGGAGTTCATAGCATCAACCCAATTACTATCAAGGATAGCTTCTTCATAACAGGTAGGTTCAATACTTTTATTAAGACTAGAAGCAAAGCAGTAATTATCTTTGTTTAGGTTAGAATAATTAACAACCTTTTCAACACCATATTTGACTTTCCCTTCTACAATAAAGTCATTAAGATTACTGGGCAACTTAGAAACTCTGGTTGACCTTCTAGCAGTGGTGGCTGGTAAGCCTCTTTCTTGTTCAGAGTTCTGATTTGAATCAGATGATGTATCAGCAGAATCAGAAGATGCATCAGCAGAATGTGATTCATGTGATATGGTGCCCTCAGGGTGTGTATTATCATCTATAGACGTTGCAACAGGTTCATCATCCCTAGAAGGATGACTCAACATTGTGCCATCATCATAGGATGTCACTCTCCCTTCATCATTGGGACTTGTTTGTGAGTCAAAGAAATTTTTATGATTTAAATCTTTAGGCACATACATTTCAACAAAAGGTTTTGACAAAGTATTTTTCATTTTGAAGGGAAAAACAGTTTCATAAATTTGACATCTCTGGAATAAAAGATATTTTTTGTTTCTAAGCTCAAAAGTTTATAACCTTTTTTCTCATTTGAATAACCAATAAAGACACTTTTCTCAGACCTACTACCAAATTTATCAGAGATGTTGAGAATGGTGGCATAGCATAAGCAGCCAAAGAATCTAAGGAGAAAGAGTGAAGGGTCATGCCCATACACAAGGGAGAAGGGGGACTTGCCAGACAGAACTGAAGAGGGTAACCTGTTTATGACATAGGCAGCAGTTAGAACACATTCAGGCCAAAGATATAAAGGTAATTCCCCCTGAAACATAAGGGATCTAGCCACATTAAGGAGATGCCTATGTTTCCTTTCTGCAATACCATTTTGTTGTGGTGTATAAACAAAAGAGGTTTGATGTAGAATTCCTTTTTCATGAAAGAAGTGTTGAAGTTTATTATTGACAAATTCTGTCCCATTATCACTTCTGAAAATCTTAACATTGTGTTCAAATTGATTTGATAGCATATGAGTAAAGTTAACAATGGAAACATAAACATCATCCTTTCCCTTAAGCATATAAACCCACACTGCCCTATAATAGTCATCAACAATAGTTAAAAAAATATTTTTAACCATCTCTGCTAGTGACTTTATATGGTCCCCATACATCTAGATGAACAAGTTGACCAATTTTAGTTGATTTATGTTCACTTAGAGGGAATGGTTCCCTGGTTTGTTTAGCTTTGTTGCAAGTATTACAAAGATGGTCAGATTCAGATGAGCTATCAAGTTTAAGAGTGGATTTAAGTATATGTAGGACTTGGTTAGAGGGATGACCAAGTCTTTGATGCCAGAGATTTCTAGAAACATGACAAACAGAAATGCAGTTATTAAAAGTAATCTTACATGTAGAATCAATATCAAACATATATAACCCATTGCATTGTTTACCAATCCCCACAATCATTTTTTGATGTAAATCCTGTATATAGCAATTAGATTCATTAAACCCAACAAACATCTTATTGTCTCTAGCAATTTTATGAACAGACAACAGACTGACATTGTACTCAGGAACAACCAGAACATCAAAAAGAGTTAGGTCATTATTGACTTTTAAGTCACCAATTTTAGTAATTAGGGCCTGAGTACCATTGGGATGTCCAACAGTTAGACCAAGATTTGAAATGTCAACAACATTAATTAAAAATTTGGCACATACAGTCATGTACTGATTTGCACCAGAGTCAACAATCCAACCAAGACTGATGTTTCCAGATAAGGTTTTTGTGTTGTTGTTGAAAAATTTGTTGAAGTTTATGTTAAACTTAACACTGCCATTAAAGAAGGTTCCTGAAAAAAATTTACCTGCCATGTTGGCATTAGCAGAAGACACATTGTTGTCATTAAGAAGACTCATAAGTCTGGAGAGCTGTTCATTAGACAAAGAGACAGGAGAGTTGCTAGCACTATTATCAGTGATACGATTAGTATCAGTGGAAACATTGTTACTGCTGAAAGGTTTAGCATTAAAGTTCTTTTTAACATATCCAGCAGGATAACCAACAAGATCATAACATCTATCAACAGTGTGACCAGGTTTTTTGCAGTTAGTACATTTGAGATTCATGTTTGGTCCTCTGTTATTTGAACTGTTACCAGTATTAAAACCAGACCCTTTATTGAAATTGTTGTTGATTGATCCTTTTTTGTTATCAAAAAATTTTCCAGTATCAAAAGTTTTTGCAGCAAAAAAAGTGGCATTGGGTTTAGCATAGCTATTACCAGATGACACATTTTTGTGAGATTCTTCTCCAGAGACAACAGAGAAAGCAATTTTGACATTAGGCAATGGATCTCTGGTTAGAATATTACTTCTGATAGGAACATAAGAGTCATCCAGACCCATAAGAAATTGCATTAATTTGATTAGCTGATTGTGTTTTTCAAAATGTTTTGCAACCTCACAAGTACAGGGTGGCAAGCTAATCATACAATCAAATTGTTTCCATAAAGAGTTGAGGTTGTTGTAATAATCAGCAAGAGAAGACCCATTTTGACCAAGAGAGTTTATATTTTTATGCAAATTAAAAATAGATGAACCATCAACCTTATCATAAGTATCTTTAAGATCATTCTACATTTCATAAGCAGTTTTAGCATAGATAGCACCAGCAAATAGTTCAGGACTGAGAGAGTTAAGAATCCAGGTAACTACAACAGAGTTACAAGTATCCCATTGATTAGCAAGAGTAGGGTTTGAGTCATCTCTTATGCAAGTACCATCAATAAACCCTAACTTATTATGATTCCTTAAGGCAAAGGTCATGGCCATATTCCATATTTTATAATTTTCAGTTCCAGTGAGTTTGATAGAAATAATGGGAGTACCATTGGTGTTATTGGGGTGTAAATACAAAGCATCCCCAAAGGATAAGCTTTTCTCAGTGGAAGAACCACCACCACCACAAATATTATCATCACCAACAGCCATAATGCAAACAATAAGACAGACAAAAAAAAAAAAAAAAAAAAAAAAAAAAAAAAAAAAAACACAGACAGATATAATAGCAAGAGCAGATAGACAGATAAAGAAATAAATAAGACTTTGTAATTAAGAAACAACAAGCACCAAGCCTGTGGACTGAGGTAAACCAGAGCAGGTATTCATACCACTCAGAGGTGGCAGATCAAGATGTTAGTCTACCCGTTTGCACCCACAAAGACTTAAGTACTGTTTGTTTGAAGAAGAGATTAGACTTAGACTTACAGAGCAATATGCAGCGGAAAGAACAAATCACAATAAGAGATAACCAGTGATTATGCCAATAGCAATAACCCCAAACTACCAAGTTGTTGCTGAAGAGATGTCCCCAAGTTTCCACAAAGAAACCCTTGGATGTAGAATTAATAATGATTATGAGCCTGAAGCTCTGATACCATGTACGAAAGTATCAGCAACACTAGATAAACATTAGAACCTTTATTCAAACCTAAGCCTCAATAGTCGGCTTAGATTAAATCAACAATAGTATCCAAAGTGTTACAAGATTAGATTAATGTCAATGAGACAATAATCATACAAATACAAAGAAGAGACAAGATCAATGTAATGATCAGAGAGAAGAGAATGTGAGACAATGACTGCACTCACAGTTGTGTCTAACCCTAGATTAAGGTACTTATTAAATAGGAGATTAAGATACACAAAGACCCCTCTAACGGCTATAATAGACTCATCAGCAGAAATGAGAAAGGCTTCAGCAGAAATGAGCTTCTTGGAACTTTAAACTATTTATGCTTTGTCCATGATTAACCCCTGTAATAAACCTGTACTGAACATAACTTGAAGACCATTAGCAATTGATAGAATGACATATTTGCCACAGATTAATACCCCAAAATTTAACATGTATTTTTGAAAGGGCTAAAGCCTGAGTCACTTGTTAGGGTTTACACTCTATAACAGTTGCTTAACCGATTGCTGGGGAGAATAATTTGCACCGTAACTCAAATGAAGCTAAAGTCGATCTTTTTCCCATAATAATACTGAAGTGGACACTCTAGAAATCTAATCCTGTAATTAATATACTTTAGTATTTGAGTTCAAAGTTAGTCTCATAATTAACCACTAGGAGAGGACATAAAAACAAATGAGTATTTACAGAATGGAATGCTCACAGCGCAATGTATTTGGAAGCGTTTAGAACATCATAGTCATTCTTTGTTTGAATGTGATAGCTTGTACTATGAAGATATGAGTTTGAAAGAGTTCTTAAAAGTTGAATACATAGATACCTAGTGATGAACATTGAAAATCTCACGGGAGGAACCACAATCCATATATACGACTCATATATAGTATTGTTTCTTTTTTCCCTGGACAAATTTTGTAATTGTAAAGAATGTCGTTGTGGCGTTACATTTCCTAAAACTCACTTTTGATATTTCGTGAAATATATATATATGTTTGAATATTTATGCCTTTTGAAACCTTTGGCTTACTTCATATGACCTGGTATATATGTCATGATTAATGGTTGCTTTTGTTAAAAACTTTTTAAGAAATGTGACCGGTTAGTTTGTTGGAATATAATGAGAGTACATAAAGCAGAGTGAGCATAGTGATAGTGTATGTCGTGGAGAGTGTGAAAGGATGAGATGAATGTGAGAATGGGTGTTTGGTTTGAGTCGTTGGTTGTGATGATGAGGAGGGTGAAATCGAACAATCACATTAGGGCCTTGCGGGTGAAATGTGAGGAGTGGGCGGTGGTGATTCGGTGCCTCGATGGAGAATGGCGAGAAGAGTGAAGAGGATCGTCTGTTCGATTTATCGAACAACCTTTTCTATTTGTTTACTGCATTTTCGTACAAAATACATATCATTTTCGTATGTGGTGGTTAGTTGCGACTTAGGGTATGTTTGGTAAAATTAAATGTAAATGGAAAGGGTATTCGGTCAGCAGCCAAGTGATCAATGCCCTCTCGATAAAATTAACAAACACTATCTAAAGTGTCGTAACTCGTAAATGTAAAAACTTAACAACATACCAAAACACGAGCCATTGATCTTAGCTCAAACTTCTTCCAACATCCACTACCTTGCTTGCAAGCAATCGAGTTTCTGCTAGCCTCCCACGGCTCGGTCACATGGTGTTTAATTTTTAGTCGTTAAAAAGCGAATGTTGATCATGAATATTCCACTTCTTTAACATTGAAAATCTCGCTAATTAGAGGAGCCACAATTCATGTATACGATATTTGCCTCAAACGGATTTAGTCATTGCAAAGACCATTATGGCCGCGCATTTCCTTAAACTAACTTGGATATTTCGTAAAATATACGTTTGAATTTCTGTGCCTTTTGAAAAATGTGGTCGAAATATACCACGGGAAGTACCGCTAATCATTTATGTTGTATTCATGAGCTTATTAGAATGTTTAGCTTGTTCTTCATATGACTGGGTAGGTCACGATTCATCGTAAGCTTTTGTTAGTATTTCAAAGGAAGGCAACAGGTAATCTATTTTGTTGGAATGTAAGTAGTAAGTACATCAAAAGTCCAAAACTCTAATTACACTAAAGAAGAAACTCTAGTTTTCTATGCCTTTAGTTAATTGACCACATAATGGTGATAAAATTAGTGATACAAAATTTAAACGTGAACTTGATTTTGTCCGACGTTAAACATACGTTGAGCTATAGCAAAAGATAACACCACTCCCCAATATTCAGTCTTTTACCTAACCTATAGTTCCTTAACCCCGATGAAGCTAAAGTCGATTTGCCAACTTTAATTATACTAAAAAGGACTCTCACTTCCATTGGCAAGGAGCAATGAACACCAATACTCAAGTATTTGAGCTCAAATTAATCTCAGTTACTCTAACCAGTACAAAAGAACACAAAAACATATGAGTGTACACATTATATAACAACTACATATTTCTCATGCCTTTTTTTTTTACTTATTTATTTGTTTATGGGTTTGTCTAACGAGTGCCCTCAGGGCACTAGTTTATATAATGAAATAAGGAAACTTTAAGTTTATTAATTACAAAATCAGAACTAATTAACGTAAATTATAAGATCAATTAATGTGTATTAAATGCATTTTTCAATTTAAAAAGAAAGTTTAAGATGAATTATTGCACTTTAAGCGATGCCCTGAGGGCATTCGTTAGACAATCCGTTTATTTATTTATTTTGTGTGCGTGTATAGAACTAATATATATGGAGGAGTTTAACGTATCAAGGTCATTTTTTGTTTGTGATAGCTTTTATTATGAAGATATGAGTTTGAATTTGAAAACTTGGTTGGTTCTTCATATGATCAAGTACGTCACGATTCATGTATTAGATGAATTTGAAAACTTGGTTGGTTATTCATGTTTGGCGGGATGGTGTTGGTGACGCCAATCTACGTGACAGAGTGAGTGTGATGTTTTCCGGTTGATTCGGTTGTTGCTTGGTGCAGTGTTGTTTGTATGTGTGTAAGTGAGAGTAGAGATGTGGTCGTTAAGCCATTTTAAAACAAAAGCTTGAAGAAGACTTGAAGGTGGAATGATTTTTGGTTATGTAATTGTCCCACATCAATAAATATGCAAACTTTGGAGTAATATATAAACAGGATTATGAATCTATTATTGAAAACACTTCTTACAATGCACGTATTTATTTACAAAATTCTTCAATACGTGCATTTCATGAGTGATTTTTTTTTAATTATTATTAGTTTTACCATTATAATTAGAAACGGTCTCGTCAAATACATGTTTTTCCTTAGTGTTTTCTATGTGACTCTAATCTAGCTTGTTTTCTATGTGACTCTAATCTAACTTATTAAATGGAAAACGTACTGTTTTCATACTTGCGACTTAATTTGGAGAGATTCTTTGAACAGCTGTTTCCTTTTGTTTACATACATTTTCGTACAAAAGACATATTTTTTTCATCCAATGGATGAGATAAAAGCAAAAATTAACAAAGGAATGGTAGAAATGTAATTCTATAAAAACCCAATTTCCACCATTTTTTAGAAAACAACATATCTTGCAAACGGTAAATCTTAAAGCTACAAAAATTACACCATTGCGACGAGAAAAAAAATAATCTTTCTATTGATATGCACTTTTATATACTTTCGACGAACTTTTTTTTCAAAATTTCCGTCCAGAAAAAACCCAAGGGATTAGTAAAAAAATCCCACGGGATTCGTAAAAAGACGAACTTTTTTTTTTCAAAATTTCCGTCCAGAAAAATCCCACAGGATTCGTAAAAAGACGAACTTTTTTTTTTTCAAAATTTCCGTCCAGAAAAATCCCACGGGATTCGTAAAAAGACGATCTTTTTTTTTTTCAAAATTTTCGTCGAGAAAAATCCCACGGGATTCGTAAAAAAATCCATGGGATTCGTGTAAAAAAATCCCATGGGATTCGTAAAAAGACGAATTTTTTTTTCTCAAAATTTCCGTCCAGAAAAATCCCACGGGATTCGTAAAAAAATCCCACAGGATTCGTTAATAGACGAACTTTTTTTTCTTTCAAAATTTCCGTCTAAAAAAATCCCACGGGATTCTTAAATATAAACATACAGAAATTGGTCACATCATTTGTGTTCATGAATATAACAACAAAATTCATTTCAACATGAATAAAATCAATATAATCATCATCTAATTGCATAAATAAAATCAAGCAAGGCAGCATGAAGCGTGATCAAATTGAACTCAGACCGAATGTACAAACCACTTTAACAATAAAATCAAATACTATACTTTAACAAAAAAATCAAATTGAGTTCAGACATGAACTGAAACCAATTAAGGCCTACTTATGCATAAATAACAAAATAACAAAACACAACTTGAATTGTTCATCTATTGGTACATAGAAATTGATTATTTTCTTACGCATAGAAATTGAACTGTTCATCTATTTGGCCATAGAAATAGATAAACCACGGATCCGGTCACCACGGATCCGGCCGCCACGAATCTGGTTACCCCCGCCACATTATGAGGCTGAGATTGATCGGTAAGTTGCAGCGAAGAACGATTGGAGCACCAAATCACGTTTTGATAGTGCTATTTCATCTCGAATGTCTATTGTTTAGCACTAATTTTGATCAATTTTGAATTGAGTAGTTAGGGTTTGTAATTTGGGGAAAACATTGTTAGTGAGAGTAAAGGATAGAGTGTGTGTGAAATGAAGAGATGGAATGAAATGAAATGGGATTGGTGGAACCTACCCCTCTTAATTATGATTGATATTACAAAAATACCCTTCTGTAAGTTATTATATTAAAATGACAATTAAATACATCCTTAGATTTAAAAAAGATGGATGGTTAAAATATTTTAATTTGATCTTTAGATAATTTTTGTTCCGCGTTGAACTTTCCTCTTTGCTTTATTGATAAGTTTATTTAAACACCTCTAATTCATATGTGATGTGTTAACTTAATTATTACGTACCGGTAGTTGAACTAAGACGCGGAGATTTGAAAAATGCTAAACGAGAATTAGTATGTGTTCGTAGAGTCGTAGACCACGTTATAATGGTGATCTATCTTGACGAATTCCGCGATAATAACCGATTATCACATGTTTGAAAAATTAGTCGGCCTATTACTATTGTATAATTAGTTAATCATCAGACCACTAAAACAATAATTAAAAAACTTAAACATTAACCTGATTTTGTTGTTATCGACGATAACTATGCGTTAAACATCTTTGGTCTTCAACAAACATATAATTGCTTAACCGATGACTGGGAATCTGTTGCACCATAACTCTAATGAAGATAAAGTCGATCTTGCTCCTGTAATCACACTAAAGTGGACACTCTAGATATCTGAGCCTGTAATTAATATACTTTAGTATATGAATTCAATGTTAGTCTCACTTCCTCCTAATTAATCACTAGAAGAGAACATAAAAATAAATTAGTGTTTACACAATGGAATGCTCACAGCTCAATATTTGCTTTAACAATCGAGTGTACACAATATTTAACAACTCATACTATTTTTTTGGTCTTGAGCTTAATGTATTTTGAAGCGTTTAGGACATCATAGTCATTCTTTGTTTGAATGTGATAGTTTGTACTATGAAGATATGAGTTTGAAAGAGGTCTTAGAGCACAAGGTATGGATGCAATTCACACGCCAAATGCACTTTAAATTTACTAATGGCTAGTCAAATGTCATATTGTCACTTGTGTTATTCGTGAGCCAAAAGTATTTGAGCTGGTGAAATGGCTCAAGCAATTGATTTATTATTATTTTTTTTTTTTTTAGTGAGTGAGTATTTTTAGTTGGGTATTTTGTGAGACCCAATAACATGTTAGTGGTATATTATAAGGGAGGGTGTTTTAGTTATTGGTGTGTTATTGGGAGTTGCATAAAATGACGCTGAGGTGGCATACAAATAACGTGTTAACGGTTCTTCCCATACCTTGTGCTCTAATGATTTGAATACATTGAAATTCTCACTAGAGGAACCATAATCCATATATACGACTCATATGTAGTACTGTTTATATTCTAAAGAATGTCATTGTGGCGTTTTTTTTTTTTTTTTTTTTTGTGTGGAAAAGAAACAATATATTAAAACCGCAAACAAAACGATACAATCAAACGGCATCCCCGTCTCTAAACAGGACGGTTAAAGAGAAGGAACCCGGAAGAGAAAACACACAAAATAGACGAACCGGGGATGAAGCCACTCCAAGACCTCTACGTCTACACTTAAACAAAAACATAAAACCCCATGGGACCCAAGCACCCTCTAACCAAACAAAACAATCCAAACCATATGTTTCTGGAATGGCTGAACCACAAGGAAGGACAACTTGATGGAAAATAGAATCAAATACATAGGGTCCGGTATAGATGTCACGATTCATGGTTGCTTTAGTTAAGTTTTTTTTTAAGAAATGTGACCGGTTAGTTTTTTTGAATATAACGAGAGTACATATATTACACGGAGTGAGCATACTGATAGTGTATGTCATGGAGAATTTGATAGGGATGAAATGAATGTGAGGAATGGGCGTTTGGGTTGTGTCGCTGGTTGTGATGATAAGGAGGGTGGAGTCGAAAAATGATATTATGACATTGTGTGTGAAATGAGGTGTTTGAGTGTGTATAGGCGAGGGCGTGAGGATGGAGATGTGCATGGTTGTAAATAAAATATGCTTGAAGAAGTTTCTTTTGTGACTTTGTCCCACATAGATGGATAAACAAACTCTACAACAATATATAAGTAAGACGATAAGGGTACAAATAGTACTGTGTTGTTAACTGATCGTATTTGTTATTTACTTATATCAAAAGTACGTCAGTTTCAGTTCGGTATTTTTTACGTTTATGCTTTTTGAAAAAACAAAAACAAGTTTTTACGTTGGTGGGATACGTGGAGATGAATGTGAGGAGTGGGTATTTGGATAAAATTTTAGATGTGTTGTGGTTGTAGAATGATTGTGTTTTGTGCAATGGATGAACAAACTTTAAGTTAACATATAAGCTAAAATTCTAGCATAACTTATGCAACTAGATATTAGCGAATCGAATAATTATAGTTGTAATTTACTTTCGGCACATGAATGTCTAGTTCTTTCTATATTTTGTTGACCTTGTTGGAAGAAACCAAAGGCTTAAACCATTTTCTTTCGAGTATTTATTATGTAGTCTTACTTTAATACTCTTTCTTTTTTTTCTTTTTTTTTTACTGTTTTTGGTTTTCTGTCATTCTAATTTAACTTATTGAAAGAAGAGACTTGTCGCTTCTATTCAATTTATAGTATTTGGAGAAATTTGGGCATAACCTTTTAAAACTTATAAATAGACAAATAATTTTTTTTTTTTTGAATCACAAAGCTTTAACACTGATTATCGTTCTTATTCAAATTTTCTTATGTTTTGGTAACATATTGTATGAATGTGTTGGCTTATCATATCTATGTAGGGAGTAACTAAACCAGAAGCTTTGATAGTAGTATAACGCAAGAAACTTTGAAATTTGATTAGTGTAGCAATTAATGGGGTATAGACAAGGTTGTAAAAATCGCTAGGCGCTAGTGAGGCGGTTGGGTAGAGCCTAGCGATTAATCGGTTAGGCGGGGATTAATCGGGGATTAATCGGATTGGAATTTTTATGCACAAAAATGTAATTTTAGATATAATATTATTTTATATGTATGGGATAAGCGTATTGCATCAAAGTTCAAATATTTCAACTGTTCAGATATAGACATAATACATAATTCTTCAAAGTTCAAAATCAAACATAAATATTACTCGGTTTGTTGACCATTTTTAAGCGACCTTTGACCGATTTTGTTCGATTAATCGGTTTGTTGACCGATTTTTAAGTGATTTTGTTCAATTTTTAAGCGATTTTGTTGACCAATTTTTAAGCGTTTTTGTCCGATTAGACCGATTTTGTCCGATTAATCGTTTTGTTGATCGATTTTTATGCGATCTTTGACCAAACCGATTAAATAGGCCGATTATGATAAATCAAGGCGCTTAGTGAGCGATCAACGATTATGCGGAGATTAATCGGCCGCCTGGGCCGATTTTTACAACAGAGGGTATAGATATGGCTAATTTTTATGTATAAATATATATTGTGCACCTTTGCACGTTTCAATTTCGTGGAGTCGCGATCACCTTAAAAATGTTTCTAACAGCTACAATAAATTCTACAAGATACATGTAGTAAGGACACTGTTCTAAAAGGTTCGCAAAGGCCTCGCAAAAGCGTGAGGCTTGGTCATGCCGTCACGCCATGCCACCACGTTGCCTTATGACACATGTTTTTGTATACTCGATATACATGAATTAAGATCTAAATAAATAAATATTTTCATACTTTGTGTCGCCTTATGCAACGTCTTATAAACGGAAAAGCTTCGCCTTAGCCGCAAATGCGTGAGGTTTGATCATGCCGCCACGTCACGCCTCACGCTATTTATAACCTTGAGTAAGGATTAATAATACTGTCTTTATAGAAAGTCAAAACTACAATAGCAAGAAGAAAAATGCTGCGATTTAATGTAAATATACGAAGAACCTCAATCATAATTAGCTCTAAACAGATATGATTTTGAATGTTTATTGACATTGAAAAACTCATTTTTAGAGCCACAACCTCATGTAAACAGATATGAGTTTGAATGTTTATGGTCAGTAGTGTTTCTGTTTGCCTTGAATGTAATTAGTCATGAAAAAAATGTTGTGGCACTGCATATCTTTAAACTTATTTGGATATTTTGTAAAATGTATGTTGTCTTTTGAAGTACATGGTTGACTCGGCATATACCAAACGAAGTACCAATAATCATTTATATATGTTGTTTTCATGATGATCACCTTACTTGCATATTATTTACATATTTGGCTTGCTCTTCATATGACCAGGGGCGGAGCCATGTTGATGGCAGTGGGGGGCGATGCCCCCAACCTATCTCTTGCGAATACCCAAAATATATTGGAAAAATAGTCATAATGGTTAGAAAAAAGTCCAGTGCCCTCGCCCACAAAATCTGATTGCCCCCGTCGTTCTCGGCTTGCCAACAATAAGAGTGTTCCTAATGCTAAAAAACTATGTTCTGGTGGCTTTAACAGTTTATTCATCGGAAATAATGCAGGAAAGAGGTTGAGGAAGTGAAGAAGAGGTTGGAAAGTGGGAAAGTGATGAGTGGGTCAATTGGGTAAACATATATGAGTGCGGATCAAATGAGAAGTAATATTGAAATGAGAAGGATGAGAAGAAACCACAACCGCACATTTTAGATGCACCTACAAAAGTAGATGCATTTCCCCTTAAATTTCTTTCTTTTATTTGAAATATGTGGCTAAGAATATTTCTCACTCTTCTCATTTTATTTTCTCTTCTCACTAGATCTCTTCCCAAACATAAATAATATATATATTTATATTTCTGTCCTTTTAATTTGTGCTTCGTAGTTGTAACATATCTTTGAAAATTGAAGTGCACATTGGTAATCATTTATTTAATATTTACTATATCTCTTTATGTTCGTACTAACATATGTTTGAAATTAAAATGCGTAACATGGTTCGACTATTTGGGTTTTCATAGCCGGCATAATTTTGTAGAAAACATAGATACTTTATAATTTGTGCTAACTGCATCGCGGTGGAGCACTTTTATTACTTTTATTTTAAACCCGACCCGACTTGTTGTAAATCATGTTAAAAAAAATTTGCGATATTATTGAACCTCTTTTATTGCTTAATGCCCCCCGCGATCAATTTTTCTGGCTGTGCCACTGCATATGACCACGTGCATACGTCTCGATTCATGGATGCTTTTCTTAATATATAAAGAGGAATGTAACCGTTGAGCAAGATGGTGTTTGGTGCCGGTATGGTATCGAAGAGAGCGGCGGTCTTGGTGATGTCACATGTGACGCCAATCCATGTCCAGAGTGAGATCGGAGACGTGGTCATTAAGCCATTTTAAAACAAAAGCTTAAAGAAGGCTTGAAAGTGGCATGAGTTTTGATTTTGTAATTGTCTCACGTTGATGAATACGTAAACTTTGAAGCAATATTTGAATAAGATTATGAGGTTATATTTAAAAAGACTTCATTAAGTGCACATGTTTACTTATAAACTTTCTTAATACGTGCATTTCTTGGATTTTTGTTATAAGTTTTACCATTATAATTAGGACAAATGTTTTTAAAAGGTATCATACTTATCATTATTATTTTTTTGTGGGTAGCGAACAAATTTTTTTTTAGGTACTTTTTTTTAAATTCATCATTTTTGGTTATTTTGCGAAATTTTTGGATATTTCTGTCTTTTTGGACATTTTTGTCTTTTTAGTAAAATCAGCCATAGATGTTTAAAAGTAAGACTAAAAAACATTCACGAAATACATGTATTAAGGAATTTTATAAGTAAATACATTGACGAGACCCTTTCTAATTATAGTGGTAAAACTAATAACATTATATTTTGACAAGACCTCTTCTAATTATAATGGTAAAACTTATAATGAAAAATCTGTTTCTAATTATAATAGTAAAACTTAGGGTTAATAACCTATTAAAGCATCATACTTGTCACAAAAAGCAGTTTGACGTAGCGAACAAAAAAAATAGCTCTTCTATACATTAAACTTACTTTTTTGTCTTCAATCGAGTATTATGACCATTTTACCCTTTCAAATTACATAAATGGTCCCTGTGAGTTTGCAAAAATTGCATCCATCGTCCCTAGGATAAATTACAAAAATAGTCCCTGTAGTTTGTAATAATTGCGTCCATCGTCCCTTTTCTAACAATCAACAAAAACACAATCAAGAACCCAACTCCAGCTGCACCTCCCAATATTATCGCCACGATTTTCCCTGTATTCGAACCTATCAAACACACCCACATCAACAAATAACTAAATTCACCTTCCTTAACAACAAAGTCACAAACTTTATACAACACATTTGCTATACATTGCATAATGCATACCTGATGAGCTAGATGGAGACGAATAATCTGGCGAATATTGGTTTTCGATACACAACTTCAGGCCTCACCTCAGATCAGTTCAATACATCAACCTCAAATACATCAACAACTGATCGAAACAACCCAAATAAAGTGGCATTTTCGGCTGCATATCAACTGTTATAGATCAACTGTTTAAACGACAGGTTGTGGACCCGTATTCCCATTAGTGATGGCGGTTAAGGTTCTGATACGGAGTTTCGGCAATGACGCTACCTAACGGATCAGTGGGTTCACAACATATATGACCGGATCAAGTCTATAAAGAAGATGAATATGTGACCGGATCTAGAATTAAAAGAGTAAGATAGAATTTCGTGGGTCTTTCAAAGAACAAAGATAATCAGTAGTTTAATATTTGTATTTGATAAGAATAAAAGGTTAGGTAAGATATGAAGAAAACCAACATGCTGATCTGGGATCTGGGTTTGTTCTTCCATGGGTTAATTAGGAGGTGTGTTTGGATTTAAGGTTTGAAAAATGTGAAATCTTGAAAAGGTATGAAGATGAAAGTGATGATTTTGGGTTATTTATATAGTTGGGACAAATGGTGCAGTTTTTATAAATTTAAGGGTAAAATAGTCATTACAATTTTGTATTTTGGAATTATTACTCAAAGGAAGACAAGAACTTAAGTTTAGTAGCCAAAAGGGCTATTTTTTTTGTTCGCTACGTCAAACTGCTTTTTGTGACAAGTATGATGCTTTAATAGGTTATTAACCCTAAAACTTATAACAAAAAATCTAAGAAATACTTCTAATTATAAAGGCAAATGTTTTTAAAATATATCATACTTGCCATCATTTGCTTTAGTGGGTAGCGAACAAATTTTTTGCTTTTGTGGGTACTTTTCTTTCAAATTCATCATTTTTAGGGTATCGAATATGTATTTATTTTCTTGTTGAGACTGAATAAAAACAGCTTAAAAAAGTTTTTAACAGTGTTAACAACAATATATGTGCAATTCAAGCAAAATACAAACCCAATAACGTATGGACTATGTGACTCAAAATCTTTTATAAACAAAATTAATCCCTTTGTGGCCACGGAGATTCACCTGTTCCGACTCCGGGCTATCCAAAAGGGTAGTCGCACTGAGATTAGTCGGTTCGTAATGTCAAGTCGAAAACCCAGATTAAATAATAATAATAATAATAATAATAATAATAAATAAAAAATCTGTTACACCAAAACTCTAATCTAGTGCTTAGATTGAGTTGGGACCGGGGTGCTTCGAAGAACGATAATGAGAAGAGTGAAGAGGAACAATGACAAAATGTGTAAACTGAGGTGTTTGTGTATGTGAGGCTACATATATGGTGGTTAAGTCAAGTGAAACTAAAGGTTCAAGAAGGCAATGAGTAAGTTGGTTTGGTGATTTTATCCCACATAGCAGGATGAGCAAATACTGTAAACATTTATAAGTAAGACTATGAATGCATCATTAGTTGTATTGCTGCAATTATTTGATAGTTTTAACTGTAACATAAATCCGGTGGTTGTAAAGTTTAAACTTTTTTTTGGGTAAAGGAATTATACCCGATGAAAATATTAAAAAAATAAAAAATGTTTAGGTACACAAGAGGAGGGTAATGAGCCACCCCTAGACCTAAAAACTATATGCTTTGAACATGCTCAAAACATAACAAACACTCCTAGAGGACATAACAAGAAAAAACAATGCACTTCGAAATCCTCCTAAAAGCAAAACGCATTAATCACCATCAACATCATTACTTGTTAACTTCCAAATTCTTCTCATGTGCTCCACATTAACATTCTTCTTGAACTGAATGGTTGCCAATTTTAACCGCACCATATCAATAACAATTTTCGATACTTGGCTTGGGTTCCTATCTCCTTTCCCATGTAACCTGTTGTTACGCTCCTGCCACACAAAATAAGAAGACGCAGTCATGATGAGACGACCAACAATGGTTGTAACCTTGTTTTGTTTAGCAATAGGCAGTATCCACGCTATAATGTCACTCCACTTAGTAGAAATGAAACTCATATCAGCCATGCTCAGAACTTGATTCCAAACTTGCGAAGAGAGGGTGCACTCGAAGAACAGATGTTCATGAGAATCAGGTTGTACTTTACATATAGGACACCGCAACGAACTTAGATCAATATCATCCCGACATTCCATTGCCACATTCTATCTTGCGTAATAAGCCTTCTCATAACAAGCCACATGTGTATCGCATGTCTTGGGATAGAGTAACTCGACCACACAAGATGAAACCAATCAACTTCATTCCCATGAACACGAAGAGAATGCCGAATGTGCTTAACCGCAAAAGAAGTGTACGAACCATCATGTAGCTTCCACTGAAGTTCGTCAACCTTGCTGTAACACGGGAACATTCACTTGACAAAGTGTTGGTGTAACACTGAAGATTGAACTTTTTATGTATATTAGCTTATTTGATTATTTTTAATCTTATTTGACTACAGCTTATGAATAAATTTGTGTAACAATTCCTTAAAATGTAAGAGAAAAATGCTAAAGAGAAATAATATGTATTGTTAATATAGTTTAAAGGAACATGACTGGTGACTTTGTCGGAGTAACTAGTCCATGTCAAGAGTGAGTTTGATAAACATAACGATGCTATAACCAGCTAAGCTTGCTTGCCTATAAGACATTATCCACCAGTTCTTTTTACTAGTAATCTTCAACTCTAAGATTTTATCTTTATAATTTTGGAGTCTTTTAATTTGTTGAAAGTAAAATTTATAAAAATTATTTTGAGACATCTCAAATTGTAAAGAAAACCAAAATTCTGGGAGGTTGGATGGATTATAGTTTTAATGAAGCCCAATAGAAGAAATGTTTATATTTACGGGCTTGATCCGAAAAATATATTATTAGGCTTACTACTTTTGGGCCTTTGTACATAATAATGGGTAAATACAAACCTTGTGACTAGGGGGTGTTTATCGGTTCAATTATCATGTTGTTCGGTTTATTTGGATAAACTGAAAATGGAATTAAACCGAATTTGAATTGATCAAATCGAACCGAAAACCGAATTTGAATTCTGTTTGGTTTTGGTTTGACCCGAATTACATAATTCATGTTTTTTTCTTAATTATATAGAATTTTAGTAAAACAAAAAAATCTTCAAGCTTAAAAAATGTTATATTGTATTAGGAAAGAGTTTTAATTGTTTATTTTATACAAATATATAAAACTATATATATTTATGTAAATTCGGTTTCGGTTCGTTTTGGTTTTCATTTTGTCAAAACCATATCCAAACCGAAAACCGAATATTTAGTTTAGTTCCATTTAATTTTGACAAATGCGGTTACAAGTTCGATTCATTTATTTTTTGGATAGGCTCGGTTTCGGTTTTCGATTCCTGTAAGTATTACCCGATTTCCCCTACTTATGACATAGTGATATACTCTAAAAAGGGAAAAAGTGACTTGCTTCGTTGATGTTTTTGGATTTGACGTATATAAGTCTAAATAGACACGGTGTTTCAATTAGGGATGGCAGCGGGGCGGGGAATGTCGGGGATTGTATTTACCATCCTCATCCCCGTTTTCACTCTCCATCCCCATCCTCGTCCCCATCCTCATCGGGGAATTGCTTTACATCACCGTCCCCGCCTCCAATGGGGATCGGGGATCCCCGTGGGGATTCGGGGATTTTCAATCCTTATGAACTAACATAAATTTTCCACCAACTCATCGGAAATATAAAATTTTTTAACTTATAAAGTGTTTCAAGAAACGTGCGTACATCACACATAGTTGGGTTCATTACGATTTCAATTCAACTTTAAAGCATTCTCAACATTGTAACATCGCATATAATGTAAAAACAATATGTATCATGTGTCTATTCAGACAAAATAATAAGTAATATGTAGTTGATGCTTATACTTCTAATTCTAAAGGTACTTGATTCTATAAATATCACATATGCATATAAATATACATGTCGATACTCATAAACATATATACATATACATTTACAAGTTAATCGATTACGGATATAGCATATAAATTCTAAATACTTATACACTGGAAAGATCGGAGTCGGGGTCGGGTTTGGGGATTTATGTTATTCCCATCCCCGCCCCATCCCCGGTTTCATATTTTGGGGATTCCCCATCCCCGTCCCCATCCTCGGTCAACTCGGGGATTCTCCAGTCAAAATCGGGTTTGAGGATCGGGTCTCTATCGGGTACGGATTTTTTTGCCATCCCTAGTTTCAATATGTCTATTCTAAAAGGCTGATACCCATGAAGTTAAGCATTATCAAATATGAGGCTAATACACATCTAAAATCTATACCCATTCGCGTTTACTGTCTACAAAAACCTACATTGGTTGTGACTTCTTAGAGCAAACCAAATCTCTTAGTAAATTTTTTTAACAGTGGATTAAAAAAAAAAAAAAAAAAAAAAAAAAAAGTCTAGCAAAGAGCTACAGAATTACAAAGGAGAGTTTAACCAATAATTTCAACTAATACATTTTTTCCTGTATACTTGAGCCAAGAAAAAGAAAAAAGATGAATGTTGTAAAAAATGTCACATTTTCTCATAGAGAGAATTGAATGTAACACAATTTCTAAAAACGTCTTGTAACTTATTTACATTTTAGAGCTTCTTCGTTCAATGCTTTTTTATATAAATGTTCATAGTGATATGGATGTGAGATGGCTTCAAACATATATATGAAATTGTTTATTACATGATCAAGTTTATACAAGTTTATGGAAGAAAAAGACGGTAACACCCACGAACTTTACACCTCTTTTTATAAGAAAAAAATGAATAAAAGTTCAATTATTGACCTTTTTATAAGAGTAATTTGCTAAAAAAAAATGAGAAAGTCAAGTAATACAGGAACCAAGAAACCAACAGTGGACTTGGATGAAGTCGACTGAAACAATAAACCAAAGCGAACTTAACCACCATGCCAGTGGACCAAAAAAAAAAAAGAAACCAAATCACTACAAGTCGAGCGTCAGTCAACTAAGAGAACCGAACCAAACAAACCACCAGTCGAGCTTTGGTCGACCGTGAATATTGGAAAAAGATACCATGTGAAAGATAATAGTTGTTATTTATTCATTGAACATTACAAAGGACCGAAACAATATATATAGCCTAACGGCTTAAACAATACAAATACAACTCAAACACAAATAAGTCAACTAAGAATTGACTATTGTGAATTCAAGTCACAGTAATCAGTTTTAATGTTTGGATAAACAAATTCTACTTGTAATGATACTGCAACTAAAACTGACTATCTTAGGGTAAAACAAATTACAGATTTTCTAAGAAACCTTAATTAGAGGCCGGGTGTCAGTGCGCATTCTTCCGATCGAACGAAAACCAAAACCTCTCACATGGTTGCATCACTCGCATCTTTGGCTTACGAGATATAAAAGCAGCAGCTTTACCTGAACCAGTCTCGGCAACACCAGTCACATCGCGCTGTTGCAACCCAAGCCCCAAAACCTTTTTCGTTCTAAAATACTGTTCCCTAATCGACTGATCAACTTCCTCTTCGGCTTCTTGCTTCTTCGCTTGCTTCTCTATAATCCTATCTTTCTCCCTAACCTTGTTCTCTTCTTCACGTACTCTATCCCTCCTATCACGACGTTGTTCACGAGGGGTCTGATTACATTGGATGGAAAGTTGCTTTTCAAGTCGTTTTATGGCTATTTGTTGTCTTTTTGCTTTTGATCTGAATACAGGTTTCTTATTGGCATGTACTAATATGGTGTTGCACTTGCTGACATCATCTATCGAACGCTTCATTATTTAGGATTCGAAGTCGATGAATAATAAGCCAGCATGCACAAATATGTCTTTTATTTATAGGATTGCTTGGCTGTTTGATATAGTAAGGCCTTGGGTTTGGCTTGGGCTTGACTTGGTGGACGATTGGATTTGGGCTAACCCTTCTTTACTCCTAGGGTGTGTGTTTGGTGTCCTAGCAGTAGCAGTTTAATTTATAAAAGTGTTTGGTTTATCCCACATTGTTGAATGATCAAATACTAAAACAATTTATAACTAAGACTTTAAATTAATTAATACAGCAAAGTTGTACCGTGCCATAGTGCCTCAACTATAAATCTGGTGTGCCTTATTGAATGAAAAATGTAATGTTCTCTTACTTTCGACTTCATTTGGCGTGTGCAAACCAAATTTTTAAGTAAGGTTGTATCGTACCATATATTGCCAAAAAACCAAATTTTTAAGTAAGGTTGTATCATACCGTATATTGCCAAATCCGTTTTTTTAATTGACCCGGTTTATTCACCGTTTGAATGAAAAAATGTAATGTTTTCTTACTTGCGACTTCATTTGGCGTGTGCAAACCAAATTTTTAAGTAAGGTTGTATCGTACCATATATTGCCTTAACCAATGTTATAAAATCCGGCTTTTTAATTGACTCGGTTAATTCACCGGTTGAACCGTCGGGTCGAACCAGTTCTACACTTATATATACATTTTGTATATATAATATGTAGTGTTGAATGATCACTTACTTTATCCGACTTTATTCCCAGCTTTTAATTGAACCGGCGAAAAAATTTGAAACTCTACCGATAAAGCTTTGTTTTTAAGTTATATGACTATGAGAAAAGTTAAATGCGGAACATATTTTATCTAAAGATCAAATCCTTTGATCTCAACCATTCATTCAACTTCAATCTAATGGTTTAAATTAATTGATATTTTAATTTAATTATCTACTAAAGGGCCTTTTGGTAATTATATGATATTTCCTCACTTTCCACATTTTTAATAAAAAAACTCACTTTTCACATTTTTTTAAAAAACAACATATCTTGCAAACGGTAAATCTTCAAGCTACGAAAAATACACCATCACGACGAAAATTAAATCATCTTTCTATAGATATGCACTTTTATATACTTTCAACGAAATTTTTTTTCAAAATTTTCGTCCAGAAAAATCCCACGGGATTCGTAAAAGGACGAACTTTTTTTTTTCAAAATTTCCGTCGAGAAAAATCCCACGGGATTCGTAAAAAATTCACTTGTGATTTGTTATATTTAAAAAAAAAACGCGAATCCCGGGGGATTTTCTGGACGGAAATTTTGAAAAAAAAAAGTTCGTCTTATTACGAATCCCGTGGGATTTTTTACGAATCCCGTGGGATTTTTCTCGACGGAAATTTTGAAAAAAAAAAGTTCTTCTTTTTACGAATCCCGTGTGATTTTTTTATGAATCTCGTGGGATTTTTCTGGACGGAAATTTTGAAAAACAAAGTTCTGTCTTTTTACGAATCCCGTGGGATTTTTTATGAATCCCGTGGGATTTTTCGGGACGAAAATTTGGAAAAAAAAAATCGTTTTTTTACGAATCCCGTGTGATTTTTTTACGAACTCCGTGGGAGTTTTTTACGAATCTCGTGGGATTTTTCTGGACGAAAATTTTGAAAAAAAAATTCGTCGAAAGTATATAAAAGTGTATATCAATAGAAAGATGATTTTTTTCTCGTCGCGATGGTGTATTTTTTGTAGTTTGAAGATTTACCGTTTGCAAGATATGTTGCTTTTTTAAAAAAGGCTGGAAAGTGAGTTTTTATAGAATTACATTTTTACCCTTTCTTTATTAATTTTTGCTTTCATCTCATCTATTGGATGAAAAGAAGATGAATGGTTAAGATCTTATGATTTGTTATTTAGATTATATGTGTTTTGTATTGATCTCACCTCATATGACTATAATAGTCTAGCAAAAAATTTGCAATAATTAATTTATAATTCTAAGTTATAACGGTGTATATTAAAACTATAATAGTTGGTGTTTCTAAGAATAATATGTAACTTTTAAAGGTTGATGGAGAATAAATATCTTGTTAGATTTTTTGATAAGAGTCATGATCCGGCCGAGTTTATCAAACCGGATCAACTAAAAATCGGCGGTTTAATTCAGTTCTCAAATAAGCAAAAACAAGATCACATCCGGCCCGGTCTCCGAGCCAGTTCACGGTTCCACCGGTCAACCAGCCGAGTTAACTCGGGTTTTAAAACATTGGCCTTAACTATAAATCTGGTGTGTGCAAACCTTACTAGTTTTTATGTGACTCTAATCTAATTATACGCGACTGATTTATTATTATTTTTATTCAGTTTGCTTTATTGATAAGTTTATTTAAACACCTCTAATTTATATGTGATGTGTTAATTCAATTAATACCAATAGTTAAACCAAGTTGCGGAGATCCAAAAAATGCTAAACAAGAATTAGTATGCATTCGTAGACCATGTTATAATGGTGATCTATCTTGTTGACGAATTCCACAATAATAACTGATTGTAAAATTAGTCAGCCAACTGTTACTATTGTATAATTAGTTAATCATCAGACCACCAAAACACTTAAAAAAAATTAAATGTGAACCTGATTTTGCTGTTATCCACATTAACCATACGTTAAATATCTTCGGTCTTCACCAAACATAAATTAAAGTTGATCGTGCTCTTGTAATCACACTCAAGTGAACATTCTAGTTATCTAAGCCTCTAACAACTATACATTAGCATTAGGGTTCGAAGTTCGTCTCATAATTAACCACAAGAAGAGAGCATAAAAACAAATGAGTGTTCACACAATGAATTTGGAAGCGTTTAGTGTTGGTTTAATGGACATAAATTAATAGACGTGTGTTAGGATCGAACTCGAGATCACGGGATTGCACACTTTGCGTATGAAGAGTAAATGATTAATAATTATTTATAAAATGTTATATTTAATTATTATATACACAAAATATTTATATGGTCGAACTAAGAAAAAGAAAGAGGTTGAGTGTCGAGTTTTGAAACTTAAGGAGATACTTGCAATGACTTGTTAGACAAGGTTTAATGCTATATATATACACACCCTTTTGGTCTTTTGGTTTCATTCGTATGGATAAGAAAAGAGGAATTGACTCACACAGAAAACTAAGCTAAAATTCACGATATCTACTGATGTACGATTGGCTTTATATATTGTTCCATGGGATAATGCTTTTGCATGGTACTACAATATATCATGCATGTATTATACATGCATGTATTATATATGCATGACCAATTACATGCAGCGGTGGTTTTTTTTCCTTTTTCATTATGATCGAATTTTTGAGTGTCAAGAAAATCGTTTTGTGTTCTTATTACTAGCATAATCTTTTACTTGGTAATAGTACGTGTGTACAAGAACTTGGTACTAACACATTATTGTTAGTATTCATGGATTGAATTACAAAACGGTAAGGGGTAATTCTTATAATCCTATAAACTCTAATTAGGGTTCATATCAATTGCTAGTTTTGTGGATTTGATTCTTGTTCGGCTAGAATCAAGAAAGGTATGCATATTCTTGTTTATGTTAATTAAATATTCGTTAATCTTTCCTGTACGCTTCCGCATGTGTACTTGATGTTTATTGTTTATATTTATGATTAGTCATGTTATATAACTGAGATGACACTTAATACTAGTCATGGTAGGATTTCATCCTTGTTAATAGCCATGTGAACTAGTTGTGCTACTAAAAGTACAGTTGCATTATACATTAAAAGAATAAGATTACTTTAAACTTTAAAACGTTTGAAAGTTTAAATTGTCATAAATTGGTAATAGAGGATGTCACACACTTTATGAATTATTATGTGGATTGTTGAATGCACACGTACAAGGACTTCATTAATTGAATTCTTGAAATAAGTATTCTCAAAATTACGATAGATCAAGTTGGTTGATTTATGCCTTGTCAACAAGTATAATTGTCATTACTTGAGGCATAATTCATCAACTGGAATTTTCATGCATTGATCTATTTGGTATTTGGATAAGGGATGTTAAACAATTGTTATAATAAATCAAATACTTGGTATGTTTGATTTTATAATATATTGTATTCTATATTTGCATGTTTAATCCGTGAATAAATTTATTTATTCTAAATCGTCCGTTGTCAATTAATGATATGGGAGTATCATTAAATTAAGACAAATCTGAGAGATATGGTAGAATATACTTGAAGGTATATTGATGAGAATGCATACCAATTTCAAATGATATTCAATGAATTGAATATAGGAATTATCCCAACTACATGATTTTACTTTATGGATATTGTTATTAAGTAAATCATGAATAGTTATCCTCAGACTTGAGATACCAGATAAGTGTCATGAATGTAGTGCACTTCTGTGGAACAACTTAACGCTATACGTAACTGGTAGTCATAAGGGTTGTTTCCTGAAGTGTTACAAAGTTTGTGGGTTAGCCTCGTAGTCAAGATAGAATTTGTTCCTCAAATTTATTTTGGAGTTTAATACTGCTGGGCCCCTCGGAGGGTTGACAAGATGTTTGCGTGGCCACGCCCAAAGATCTCCCCTGAATTTGTTCAGAAGATTTGGTAATCTTGCTCAATCACTTATAACGAGAAACAGAATAGTTGAATAAAGAATGACTTAATTCCATATTTTTATTTAACATGGCATTATAAAAAAAAGGATAATAATAATGAGAAATCATTAAAAGGTTTTTCAGGAGCCTTACTCGAGTTGTACTAGAGGCATCGAAGTGTTGCTAGACGCTAACCGATGTGATCACTCTATTAAGATATGTCCAAGTGGGAGCTGTTGGTTTAATGGACATAAATTAATAGACTTGTGTTAGGATTGAACACGAGATCACGGGATTGCACACTTTGCGTATGAAGAGTAAATGATTAATAATTATTTATAAAATGTTATATTTAATTATTATATACACAAAATATTTATATGGTCGAACTAAGAAAAAGAAAGAGGTTGAGTGTCGAGTTTTGAAACTTAAGGAGATACTTGCAATGACTTGTTAGACAAGGTTTAATGCTATATATATACACACCCTTTTGGTCTTTTGGTTTCATTCGTATGGATAAGAAAAGAGGAATTGACTCACACAGAAAACTAAGCTAAAATTCACGATATCTACTGATGTACGATTGGCTTTATATATTGTTCCATGGGATAATGCTTTTGCATGGTACTACAATATATCATGCATGTATTATACATGCATGTATTATATATGCATGACCAATTACATGCAACGGTGGTTTTTTTTCCTTTTTCATTATGATCGAATTTTTGAGTGTCAAGAAAATCGTTTTGTGTTCTTATTACTAGCATAATCTTTTACTTGGTATTAGTATGTGTGTACAAGAACTTGGTACTAACACATTATTGTTAGTATTCATGGATTGAATTACAAAACGGTAAGGGGTAATTCTTATAATCCTATAAACTCTAATTAGGGTTCATATCAATTGCTAGTTTTGTGGATTTGATTCTTGTTCGGCTAGAATCAAGAAAGGTACTGCATATTCTTGTTTATGTTAATTAATATTCGTTAATCTTTCCTATACGCTTCCGCATGTGTACTTGATGTTTATTGTTTATATTTATGATTAGTCATGTTATATAACTGAGATGACACTTAATACTAGTCATGGTAGGATTTCATCCTTGTTAATAGCCATGTGAACTAGTTGTGCTACTAAAAGTACAGTTGCATTATACATTAAAAGAATAAGATTACTTTAAACTTTAAAACGTTTGAAAGTTTAAATTGTCATAAATTGGTAATAGAGGATGTCACACACTTTATGAATTATTATGTGGATTGTTGAATGCACACGTACAAGGACTTCATTAATTGAATTCTTGAAATAAGTATTCTCAAAATTACGATAGATCAAGTTGGTTGATTTATGCCTTGTCAACAAGTATAATTGTCATTACTTGAGGCATAATTCATCAACTGGAATTTTCATGCATTGATCTATTTGGTATTTGGATAAGGGATGTTAAACAATTGTTATAATAAATCAAATACTTGGTATGTTTGATTTTATAATATATTGTATTCTATATTTGCATGTTTAATCCGTGAATAAATTTATTTATTCTAAATCGTCCGTTGTCAATTAATGATATGGGAGTATCATTAAATTAAGACAAATCTGAGAGATATGGTAGAATATACTTGAAGGTATATTGATGAGAATGCATACCAATTTCAAATGATATTCAATGAATTGAATATAGGAATTATCCCAACTACATGATTTTACTTTATGGATATTGTTATTAAGTAAATCATGAATAGTTATCCTCAGACTTGAGATACCAGATAAGTGTCATGAATGTAGTGCACTTCTGTGGAACAACTTAACGCTATACGTAACTGGTAGTCATAAGGGTTGTTTCCTGAAGTGTTACAAAGTTTGTGGGTTAGCCTCGTAGTCAAGATAGAATTTGTTCCTCAAATTTATTTTGGAGTTTAATACTGCTGGGCCCCTCGGAGGGTTGACAAGATGTTTGCGTGGCCACGCCCAAAGATCTCCCCTGAATTTGTTCAGAAGATTTGGTAATCTTGCTCAATCACTTATAACGAGAAACAGAATAGTTGAATAAAGAATGACTTAATTCCATATTTTTATTTAACATGGCATTATAAAAAAAAGGATAATAATAATGAGAAATCATTAAAAGGTTTTTCAGGAGCCTTACTCGAGTTGTACTAGAGGCATCGAAGTGTTGCTAGACGCTAACCGATGTGATCACTCTATTAAGATATGTCCAAGTGGGAGCTGTTGGTTTAATGGACATAAATTAATAGACTTGTGTTAGGATTGAACACGAGATCACGGGATTGCACACTTTGCGTATGAAGAGTAAATGATTAATAATTATTTATAAAATGTTATATTTAATTATTATATACACAAAATATTTATATGGTCGAACTAAGAAAAAGAAAGAGGTTGAGTGTCGAGTTTTGAAACTTAAGGAGATACTTGCAATGACTTGTTAGACAAGGTTTAATGCTATATATATACACACCCTTTTGGTCTTTTGGTTTCATTCGTATGGATAAGAAAAGAGGAATTGACTCACACAGAAAACTAAGCTAAAATTCACGATATCTACTGATGTACGATTGGCTTTATATATTGTTCCATGGGATAATGCTTTTGCATGGTACTACAATATATCATGCATGTATTATACATGCATGTATTATATATGCATGACCAATTACATGCAACGGTGGTTTTTTTTCCTTTTTCATTATGATCGAATTTTTGAGTGTCAAGAAAATCGTTTTGTGTTCTTATTACTAGCATAATCTTTTACTTGGTATTAGTATGTGTGTACAAGAACTTGGTACTAACACATTATTGTTAGTATTCATGGATTGAATTACAAAACGGTAAGGGGTAATTCTTATAATCCTATAAACTCTAATTAGGGTTCATATCAATTGCTAGTTTTGTGGATTTGATTCTTGTTCGGCTAGAATCAAGAAAGGTACGCATATTCTTGTTTATGTTAATTAATTATTCGTTAATCTTTCCTATACGCTTCCGCATGTGTACTTGATGTTTATTGTTTATATTTATGATTAGTCATGTTATATAACTCCAACATTTAGAACATCATAGTCATTCTTTTATTGAATGTGATAGCTTTTACTATGAACATATGATTATGAAAGAGGTCATATGATTTGAATTCATAGATACCTAGCGATGATCGCTGAAATTCTCACTAGAGGAACCACAATTAATATATCAGACTCATATGTAGACGGTTTCTAGCTATTTTCCTTGGACAGATTTAGTCATTGTAAAGACTCTCGTTGTGGTGTTACATATCCTTACACTCAATTTCGATATTTCATGAAATGTATATATGTTTAAATTTTTATGCCTTTTGAATGGCCACGTCCGACTAGGAAAGTGCCAGTAATCATTTATGTTCTTTTCGCATGTCACCTTATTCGAATCTTTGGCTTGTACTTCATATGACCCAATATATATGTCACGATTCATGCTTGCTTTTGTTAGTCTTTTAAGAAATGTGACTTGTTAGTTTGTTGGAATATAACGAGAGTACATAAAGCGGGGTGAGCATACAGGGCCGTCCCATGGATTTTGAGTGCCCTGTTCAATACAAAAAATTGGGCCCCTCAAAACACATACTTTAAATACTAGTGTAAATTTTTTTAAATTGATAAAGTTGAAATATAAGAAGAAAAAAAAAGGCAAATAAGTGAATTACTCTTACAAACAACAATATAAAGTGTAACTTATTTTTTGAAAAATGAACTTCTCGACGCATTCTTTGAAGAAAAGTTGTTGATTAAAGCTTCATAATTTACACTCTCCAAGAGTCCATTCTCGATTGCTATTAATTCATGTTATAAATTATAAAATTAAAGGCATCTATTTGTTACAGAACATATAATAGGCCAAACAATTAGTTACTACTTTATTAATCTACTACTCCCTCCGTCTCAATTTTATTGTCCATATTTCTATTTTTGGATGTCTCAAAAAAATTGTCCACTTTCTCTTTTTAGTAAAAACTAGAGAATATAAAAGGGGAATATTCTATTTGTGTGGTTGAAAATTAAAGTTGCCCCGCTTTTATTAAACTTTGTGCTTTCTCTCTCATGACAATTAAATTGAGACGGAGGGAGTATAAAACAATTGATAATTCTAAAGACACAAAGATCCCATCAATTTGTCTATTATCTACTACAGTGCTACTACTTCGAAAAAAGAAATCATACGCATAACTTGTACTAGTAGACTATAAGGAAAAATGCATAAAAAAAGTAATAGAAAAAGAATAAAAGATAATGCCTCTCTGGCAATTCAGTCACAAATTTGATTTAAGAAATCGAACTTTTACAGTTTGTGTAATCCAATGTATAACAAAAAAATGGTTGACTTTATTTTATAGCCAATTGAATAGGTTAAAAGAAAGATACCACAGACTTGGACTAGGATACAAATTAGGAATTGGGCCTATATAATATAATCATACGAAATTTGGTGCCCCTAAAATAAATAGGCCCTGTACAAATGCTCATGTTGCACACCCTAAGATCCGGGCCTGTGAGCATATATAGTGTATGTCATGGAGAATGTGAAAGGGAAATGAACGTGGGGAATGGGTGTGTGCAAGGACGGAACCAGGGGATTCCCGCCGGTGCCCGTGACTCCTACAGATTTTTTCGATGTAGTGTCAATTTTTGAAAATAAATATTAAGTTTTCCTAAATGCATCTAAAATGCACCCGGTCAATCAAAATGTGTTTCTATATTACGATTCCAAAATATTTGTGCACCTAGTCATATGGTTCCGTCCATGGGTGTGTGTGTGTGTGTGTGTGTTGAGTCGTTGGTTTTGATGAGGAAGAGGGTGAAATCGAACGACATTATGGCCTCGTGGGTGAAATGAGGTGTTTGTGTGTGTGTACTCGATGATGTAAGGGTGGAGATATGCATGGTAGAATAAAAGCTTGAAGAAGGAGAAGAGTTTTGGTTTTGTGACTTTGTCTCACATAGATAGATTAACAAACTCTAATGCAATATATAATCAAGATGATAGGACACTTAACCAAAAATAACACTGACCACCGTATCACTTGCCAGCGTATCTCTTTAATACCTGAGTTGGAGGTTTGTTTGTTTTACTTCGTGGGATAACAACTAGGAGATTTTTACCTTTTCTTTTTTTGTGAGATACAATTTTCTTTCTTTTACCTTTGTGGGTGATACGAATTAGGGTATTTTTACATTTTTTTGCGAGACACGAGCAGCTTGTCTACGTACGTCCATCAAAGAAACTAATTTCCAGTCATTCCACTGGAAAAAGGCTCCTGCTTTCTTCACCCACCATATAGTTGCTTAACCGATCACTGAAAATCTATTGCACGATAACTCTATCGAAGCTAATAAGTCGATCTTGCTACTCTAGTTATACTAAAGTGGAAACTCTAGTTATTAAGCCAATAATCAATCCTGATTATTACATTCCATTTCGAAGGAACATCAATACTTACTAGCTTGAAGTTACTCTCACTTCCTCCTAATTAATCAAGTACTACAAAAGAACACTACAACTCAATTAATCTTTTGAACTAATGTGAAATATTCAAATCAGTTTTGTTTGAATGTGATAGCTTTGTATTTAAACCTGTAGACCTATAGATTTAGTACGAAGATTTGGTCAATAAAGAGTGTTGTGGCAATGCATTTCCTTATCTCACTTTGGATATTTAGTAAAATGTAAGTTTAATATTTTATGCTAATGATTAATGTGTTGTTTTCATCCTCTTACGGAATCTTTGGTCTGTTTTTCATATGACCAAGTGTCCAGGTATGCCATGACTTATGGTTGCTTTGTTAATGTTTTTTAAAAAATGTGACGAGTGAGTTTGTTGGGATGTGTTGAGAGTATGTGAAGCTGAGTAGGCATATATACCTAAGGTGTTTGGCGGGATGTTGCCGAGAAACTCACGGCATGGAATGAAGTAGGGTGTTTGTGTGTATGTGGTTGAGGTTGTGAGGGTGGAAAGTTTGAGGAAGGAAAAGTGTCTTGGCTTTATGAGTTTGTCCCACATGGATTGGTGAACAAACTCACATCACAATATATCCAAGATTGTAAAGGTATTAGAAAAGTGAATGTTCTCAACTCTATACTAAACGATTTTCTCAAAAATTTCTTTAGTATGAGAGTGGGATAATTTTCTTTTGGGACAGTTGCATATATATCCATCAAAACTTGCTATTTGCATATATTCCCAAAACATGTTTAACTTGCATTGAAAATTTGTATTTTGAGAAAATATGCAAGTTTTTTAGTTTTAGTGGGTAAATATGCAATTCTCCCTTTTCTCTTTTATAGGAAAAGACCTTACCCTTAAGCTTTTTGTTTGTTATTTATTTTGTTGTCTCAATTTTAATGTTTTGCTTCTTCAATTTATTCAACTTTTTTCCGGTTATGTAATTCTGAGTTAGCATATTTGGGTAAATCAAAATAAGAAAATTAAGAAGGATTTTGAGCCATGCATGTCAAACAATGGGGAGAATTTAAAGTAGAAATGCATCTATTTTTGTAATGCATTTAAAATGTTTGGTTTTGGATCTTCTCACTCTTCTTGTTCTAATTTTTCTTGTCATTTGATCATAACTCTATTGACTAAACTTAAGCTTGATAGTTTATGGCTTTATGCATTTCATATGTACAAATAAACAACTTACTTTTTCTTTTACCTTTTCTGAGACGTCTTGGTTCATATTTTCATATGCAAGCCACAACAAATCTCATTATATAATAAGCTGGGTTAGCTAACTTTTTGGCCAAAAATAAAAAAGCTATTAACTTAATGTGTTGCTTGGTTTCAAAAAAGATAAATGTAATCTAATCATTTTTCTTTTTATGATTTAATAAATAGTATCAGACTACAGGGTATTCGATTTTTTAATCAACATAGTCATAATATCCGAGTTACCTGCTACTACGTATTCAATGCATAACTTTTGTGCTTTATATAGAATGTCACTTACATATCTTTGATCATAAAATAAATCTATCTCATTTCAAAAAATTAGATTTAATTTATACGATATCTATATTACATTATAAAGCATTTGAGACATTTCCAAAATGAAAGGCTTAAAAAGTTACGATTCAACACTTGCATATAATGTCAAATTTTAATAAGTACATATATAATAGCATTGGTTGCAACATTTTAAAACATTTTTTAAATACATGTTTTTAAAATAATAATAAAAAAATACAATGTAATTTAATATAAGAAAAAAACGTCTATGACAGTAATTACCTAATAAATGTTATTTTTAAAACATTTCTAAAATAAAAAATATTTGTTATTATACATATTATACAAACTAATAAAATACGCAAAGCTTCATACAATTCATATGTAAACAAGTTGATGGTACATATGGTTTTTAAAAAATGGACCGCACCAACGGGTTCAACCGGGAACCGTAGTCACCACCGGTTCGGCCAGCCCATAAAAGTCGTCTGAAAACAATATTATTATATTAATAAAGTTTCAAAATGCTTACTGAATTACAATTTTCAAATAATACTACTAAATCGCAAGAGTGCCTCGAAAACAAACATATACACCTTTTAAAAAATTTTGATAAAACATACCATAAAAACTTAAAATTTTGTTTAATAAAACTCGGACAATTTTTTCAAAGCAATGGATGCAAAGATACAAATTGCTAATTATTAATTTTAATAAGTACATCTTTAATAGCATTGCTTGCAACACTTTAAAGCACTTTTTGTAGACATGTTTTTCAAAAAATAATTAAAAACTAAAATGTAATTTAAGATAAGAGAAAAACGTCTATAACAGTGATTACATAATAAATGTTATTTTTAAAACACTCCTAATATAAAAATACTTGTTATTATATATATTGTACAAACTAATAAAACACACAAAGCTTTATAAAATTTATATGTAAACAAGTAGATGATACATATGGTTTTAAAAAACAGACTGGACCAACGGGCTCAATCGGGAACCGAAGGCACCACTTGTTCGGCTAGCCCATAAAAGTCATCCGAAAATGATATTAATTAATCAATAGAGTTTAAAAATGCATACTATATTATATCGTTCAAAAACTATTATTAAATTGCAAGAGTGTCTCGAGAACCACCATATACACCTTTTAGAATTTTTTTGATAAAACTTACCATAAAAACTAACAACTTTGTTTTATAAAATTCGGATGATTTTTTTGTAAATCAAATGGTGCAAAGTGTTAAATGCTATTATATATTACAGATTTATTATATCTATTTATATAATAAAAATTATACTCTTTAAAGTTATTCGTAGGACTTCTTGAACATTTAGTTTTTCTTTATCTTTATAAGTACATTTTTACTTATATCATCTATCTATGGGACAAATATAACAAACAGTTTAATTTTTTATTTCTTATTTTTTTTTTATCAAAAACAAACATTGTTAATAATTAAATAACTGCCAAAAAGGCATATAAGGTGTATTTTAGAGAACTAAATTTTCTTAACATAATGTAAATGATTTTAAAATTCGTTATAGTATTATTATTTAATGATAACTTGCGACTATGGGTCATTATCAACTATTTTTAACTTCATACCCTCACAATATACCAGCTACCGACTCAGTATTGTCACAACATCACATAGATAATCTTCAGTTTTTGTACGAAAAATATTGTTATTGCTTAAAATTATTCAAAACTAAAATAGACGTCATGATTTTGTATTGTAAAAAAAAAAAAAAAAAAAAAAAAAAAAAAAAAAAAAAAACGCTGATTATTTTAGTTAAATGATACCCCGTCGTTGCAATACGCGGGTACTCTGCTAGTAATAACATAATGAGTGTTAGGTGTATACTGCATAAGGGAGCGCGAGAGGGTTGAGATGAACGTGAGGAGTTCGTGTTTGGGTTGAGTTTACTCGGTGGAGGATGATGAGGAGAGTAATGCGGAGCAATGACGTTGTGGTGAGATGAGGTGCTCAAGTCACTTCAAAAAAACGGTTGAAGAACGACATGAGTTCTGCTTTGTCACATTATCCCACATAGATGAACCAGACTTGAGCATTTTATAACTTGGAATATGGATATGTTAAATATAATACAATACAAGTGTATTGGAAAATCTTTCTTACAGATCGATCTCTCCCACATTTTTTTTTCTTTTTCAATTTCTTGTAGCATATTTTAGCCACTAGAAGGTTTGACTTTTTGACCAAATCTATATTGACAAGCTTTAGTGATAACCTGTAGCGACAATACGTTGTCACTAAAAGTAAAAAATATAGATTTTGGTGGAAAATTTTGGCCGGAAGTTTTCCCTACGACATGTCGTAGCCAGTTCTCGTTTTCCTAGTAATGAAACTTTTACCAATTTCTAATGCAATTCGTACACTTTAATGTTTGAATATGTTTCGATTTGTAATGTAACTCGTATGTTTTACTTATTTGTTCATATACTAAACTTTGATCGATTTGTAATGTACTTTTTTGTAATGTAATTTGTATGTTAAATTTTTATAATAACATGCATGTTATTTCGATTTACACGTTATTCGAATTTAATTTATCAATTTATAAAATTTTGAATGAATTTATATAAATTTCAATCAATTTTAAATTGTTTATAAAAATTAATTATAAAATTTTAAAAGAATTTATAATTTTTTTTTTTGAATGTCTAATTCTTTAGCTACAACACTTTTAGTGACAACATGTTGTCCCTAAAAGTATGCCGGGAAATTTCCATCCAACCATCAAATCTTTTTGTTGACTTTGACTGAAATTCTTTCTCACAAAACTTATAGCGACAACAATATAGTCACAACAGTTTTGGCCGCATTTTTCCCTCCTTCAACTTTTTCGTCGCAAAATCTATAGCGACAACTAGGTTGTCACAAAAAAAAAGTCAAACTCAAAGATTAGTATTTATGTAGTGACAACATTGTTGTCGCTATAGAACAAAAATGTTGTCACAAAAAAATCTGGTCAAAATTCTGAAAGAGGAATGCCGCTATTTTGTCGGGTAGTGATTCTTTTGTGACAAAATATTGTCACAATAAGAAAATATGTTGTCACAAAAAAGTTTGGTCAAACTTGGAACCCAAAATGTTAATTTTTTGTTGTTTAGTGGACTTGTAGTGACAACATGTGTTGTCATTAAAAAATTTCGTCGCAAAAAGTCCAAAATGGTGTAGTGTAATTTGGTTATGGATCCGATTCAAGTTAAATATAATGTGTAGCAAATTGGGGCTTATTATTCTTGATGTTCTAACCGTGGGTGGACACCTAATGCTTGTCGACATGGCTGGGTCTGAAAATATAGAACAAGTATGTCAAATTGGATTCGTAGCTAATGCAGGTAAATTTCCTTATTACTTCTACAGATTATGAAAAGCGTGATGCAGATTATTTCATCTCTCGATGTTAACTGTGTTAACATAACATCCTATGGTGATAGATTTGGTGTGGCTAAATTCAGTATATGTCTATATGAGGAGAACATGATTCATTTGAAGATGACAATTCAAAGATTCTTACAATTTTGTGTGCGAGCCCGGATCCTATGGAAATGCGTATGACCATATCAACATTGAAGCATGGTGCGAAAGTCAAATGCACTGTGCGTGGACCTCATATCAAGACTGGAATATGAGAGAAAGAAAAGATAATTTTTTTAGTTTGAGGAAGAAAAAGAGTTTTAGTTTAGTGACTTTATCCAACATGGATTGAAGAACAAACTCTACATCACTAAATAAAGAAGACTGTGGAAGTATCAAGTAATGCAAACTTTCAATTTCTCATCTAAACAGTTGGTTACTAAATTTCTTTAGTATAGTTTATGCATAATAAACAACTTACTTTGTCTTTAGCAATGATTCATATTTTTATGAGCACTGATTTGCACACACAATTTAGAATTTGGATCATGAAGGAATTAAATGTAATATGATATGTAGTTACATGATGGTATTATAATGTAATCGTATTTTTAAAGCCAATATACTTAATCGTTGTGCACAAAACCAATATACTGTGTCGTTGTGCACAAATATATGTTGTGCGTACATGTTCAGTTCAAGCAAGATAGATTATCAATAAGTGAATAATGTATAAAAAGTCGACCGATGAGAAATATAACACCAAAATGCCTAATGGTATAAAGAGTCGATCGATGAGAAATATAACACCAAAATGCACAATGGTTCAAGCCGAATATCAACAAATTCGTGTACTCCACACCCCGATCTTAACCCACTATCAGTAATTGGTCACAGTGACTCAAAATCGGCTACACCAACACACCGAAAGTCCAAAACTTTAATCACACTAAAGATGAAGCTCTAGTTATGCCGATAGTCAATCTAAAGAATACACATATTTAGTATGTGAGCTGAAAGCTAATGATAACCACTCGAAGAGATCGGCGACGTCAGATTTAGTGTGAAGTGTTACATGAGTTGATGTTGGAGAGTGTGCGAGTGAGGTGCGGAGTGGGCGTTAAGCCACTTGAATTAAAAAGTGTGGAGAAAGAAATGAGTTCTTGTTTAGTATCTCACATCGATGGATAAACGTACTACTTTAGAGAAGTATGCAACTAAAACTATGGAAATGTTGACAAGTCGGATTGTATAAACATATCTATCTATTACTACATACTAGACGAGTACCCGCGTCTAGCGGCAGACAATTAACGATATCCATTATTGTGGTAAGTGTTTCGTATAACGTTCCAAAAAGAACGTGAAAAGATCAACATCTAATTGCAAACGATTGTAACATGTGACAATTCAATTGTAGCAAAGTTAAGTTTTTAAAGGTAATATATCGAGATTAACTCACCTACGAAGAAAAAGTGAATGTTTAGTATATGTTTTACTTTCTAAGTCTCGCATTAGCAAGTTTTTTGTTGGCTCACACGAGGAACCAAAGGAAGATAGTGATTTGATTAGAACTACCATTGTAGCTTACCAATCTCTTATAAGATTTCTAGTGGTCGTGATTGTCTTGTGTTTTGTGCTCGACAAAGTATTGCTATTATTATGAAGAAATTGTTTTATCTTGTCGTAGCATGTTTCTCGTGACACACCCGAAACTTTTAGGTTCTAAATTCTAACCTTCTTTCTTAGGCATTAATTTTAGATGATCGAAGAAAAAGTGAATGCTTTGTTGCTATGTTAAAGATCAAACATATGTGACTAAAAAATGCAAGTAAATTGTGATAGGTGATCGTGCATTTTTGACAAATAAAGAATGGACATAGTAATGGACAGTTGGCTAAACGCATGTTGATCAATAATAAATGTTGTAACTATTGTTACTAACATGAATATCATTAAACACTTTACTACCATATAATGATTAGCCATGTATTTTCTTTTAAAACATTCTTAATTGTGACTACAGAACATTAGTTAAACTGGTAATTCACGTGAAAACATTTTATATGAATCTTTTCCTTTTTAAACTTTAAACACCACATTCAATACATATTTTCTTTTAAACATCACATTCAATACTCATTAAATACTCGATATTACTTTTTAAACATGTTTTCTTTCCATGTTTAGATGCATGGTTGTTATAAAAAGTTACAGTTTCTTTTATGTTGAAACGCATAGCAACACTAAATTTCAATTTAAATCTTTCAACATATCAAATGTATAGCTACCTTGATATTTTTTCAACATTCAATTTTTAATATTTGACCATTTTTTCTTTTTATGTAGTTTGGATATGAGTAGAACCCCTTGAATAACGATTCACCTCGATCTAAAAACTTGTCATCTCAGCACTAAATAGTTGATCATTATTTGATGACTTTATCATTCCATACTTCTTTTTATGCAAAATTACACATATGGACCCTGTTAAATGCATGTGATAAGGAGAGGACCGAAATTACGTAGTTTACCAAATAGGACCGTACCGTTTGGTCGCGAAACATTTATAGTGACCAAAAACCAGAACACGTGTCGCAACTTGAAGCATGTGTAAAAAAAAAAAAAAAAAAAAAAAAAAAAAAAAAAAAAAAAACTTTATTACTAAAGCAGTAAAGTCATGTAACAACTATACAACAGCTAGTCGGTAGTGTTTCTGTTTTTGTATTATGAAAATATGAGTTTAAATGTGATGGACATTGAAAAACTCATTACTAGAACCAAAATCCTTTTATACAACTGGTCAGTAGTGTTTCTATTTGCTTTGAATGGAACTACTCGTGTTAAAAAATGTTTTGGCAGTACGTATCTTTAAACTCACTTCAATATTTCCTAAAGACAAGGTTGACTCGTCATATAGCAAAGGGAAGTACCACTAATCATTTATAGATGATATTTTCATGATGATCACCTTATTTGAATATTTAGCTGGTTTTTCATATGAGTAGGTACGTTATGATTCATGGTTTCTTTTGTTAATATATTTAGAGGAATGTGAGTGGTGATTTGGATGGAGTTCGTCGGGATGGTGTTGGAGAAAGCGGCAGTGTTGGGACGTCACATGCGACGCCAATTCGTGTGCAGAATGAGTGTGATGTGTTTGAGTTGATTCGGTTGTGTCTCGGTGCAATGTTTGTATGTGAGGCTGTGAGGGTGGAGACGTGGTCGTTAAATCATTTTGAAACAAAAGCTTGAAGAAGGCTTGAAGATGGAATGTGTTTTGGTTTTGTAATTATCCCACATCGATGAATATACAAACTTTGAAGCAATATATGACTAAAATTATGAGGTTATTATTAAAATTTTGGGTGATACATCTATTTAAAATTCTTTAATAGCTGTATTTCACGAATGAATTTTTTTACCATGTGAAATAAACCTAAGCCTATTATTATTACTTTACTTTATATAGTATTAATTTTAAACATTTACGGTTTATTACATAAGAAAATATGTGAAATAAACCTAAGCCTATTATTATTACTCGTTTTACATATTTATTTACTTTATATAGTATTACTTTTTAACATTTACGGTTTATTACATAAGAAAATATGTATTTCTGTAAACAAAAAACTCATGTTAATTCAATTTCTTTGATATCTAACTTGGCAAAAGTGACAATCGCATCTAGCTTATTGCATAAGAAAATATATGTATTTTTATTTAACTCTACTAGCTAAAAGACCCGTGAAATTCACGGGTATTTTAAAGAAACATATAAATGAGCATGACATTGCGTATTACGAAGTTACAGGTAAAAAGAACCACATATTGATAAGCAAATATAAAATATAAAGTTGTTAATAATGAAACATATCATACATAAAACATGGTTGTCAAATAACCGAAAAAGAACATAACAATCTTCAATTATTTTTTCTCATAACATGAAATACGGCCACATTATAGATGTATGTGATCACAGATTGTGAGCACTTCATTGTGGACAACTTTGATCGTATCTTTCTCCAAAACTGACTCAACTTAAATATTTTAAACCATTGTCTCATCTTTTACTTCCAATTATATTATTATTATCGTTTGAATCGCATCTCAAATTTTATTGCGAATTAATTTTATAACCATAATTTTTAAGTTTGAATAATTATTAAAAATGAATATATGTAGCAAAGTAAGTCTCTAATGAAAGACGACCCTTTCCTCTGCGGAAACTTCCACGAAACGAAATTGTTTTACTTTATTTGTGATTTACAAAGCTAAAGCTACAAAACTACTTGTTTAGCAATTATCCTATGCACTAGTTGATTATTACACTATCGAGAATGTTGTAATGCGTTTAATACATCGTGTTTACTTTTTTAACCCTTGCATACACATACAAATATTGACGTAACTATACGATGTAGCCACTATGCGTATGTAATGTCCATTATTAATAATTAATACTCCATAAAATAAAGATTGTAAAATCATTTCCGAGACACTCAACATTAAAATATAATATGTAATTATGATATTTAAAAAAATAGGTATTGTTTTACTCTTTGTGATTTACAAAGTTAAAGCCATAAACTATTCCTTTCCTGCACACAATTTCATTGCAATAGAAATGTTTTTAACTTTAGACATATTTTACCTTCTCTTATTATAAATTAAAAAAAAAAAAAAAAAAAATACCATTTAACTTTCTTAGAATCTTCTACCTATATATTCAACCTTATGTAAATATACTTTTTTTTTACCCTAATACTAAGAATTTAACTTTCTAATTTTTTTCCTCAACTTTTTATTTTGTATTTTTTGCATGTTAGTTTGAGAGCATTATAGCCAAACCCGCAATTTAACTTTCTTAGAATCCTCTACTAATATATTCAACCTTATGTAAATATAATTTTTTTTGGGCAAATGACAAAAAAATGCATCGAACTTGACACTTTATGTGATTGTGTGTAGCCAACTATTTTTTTTCTTATTGTATGTACTGAACTTTCAAATTTCGACCATTATGTGCATTTTGTGACTTTTATGCCATGTAAAATGACCATTTTACCCTTCGAAATTTGAAAAAATTAAGGGTAAAATGGTCACAAAATACAAACAATAATCGAATTTTGAAAGTTCAGTACACACAATAAGAAAAAAAATAGTTGACTACACACAATCATAAAAAGTGTCAAGTTCGATGCATTTTTTTGTCATTTGCCCTTTTTTTTACCCTAATACCAAAAATTTAACTTTCTAAATTTTTTCCACAACTTTCTATTTTGTATTTTTTGCTTGATAGTTTGAGGATCAATATCAATGTTTGCTTTAAGTATTTTCAATTATATTTGTGGTCACCAATGTTTTAACAGATTCCATGCCTTCTATAATACATCGTCCAATCTTCATACGTCCAGCTTAACTAACAACCGCCATTTTTACTCATCACATAAACTACATCGACAACTAACATTACACTTAACTTAACTACATACCATACAATACTTATATAGTCTTACTAACTGATCATACTATTTCTACATAAAAAAGTTTGACAAAAGACCCTTACTTGTCATGACATGATACATTACACATACCACTAACATTAAAAGTATGAGTTACGCATTTTAAGTCATTTCAGTTTCTTAAGTTTCTTGAGAACGCTGGATTTCTCACCAGCTTTTAAAGCAGCATCGTGCCTCATGCGGATTAAGCGACCAACCTCGGCAAAGTCCTCCTGTTCTGCAATCTTCAGGTACGCTATGCACTCATCAACATCAGCATCACCCACGAACTTTCGCAGCTCAAGAATGAGTCCATGCCTGTGGTCAATCCTCGCCTCTACTTCTCGCAAAAAAATAGCAGGGATCACCGATTTCAGCGGCAATCTTCAAACATTTGGGAAATTTCGGAGCCATGTCCTGATACATTCAACAATAAACAAAATATATTGCATTAAAAAAAGCTTCCAAATGCAAAAAAAAATTATGGCTGTTCAACTTTATAAACTCAAATCGACTACCAAATGACAGCCTTACTAAAACAGAAATGCACCCGCCACACGTGAAACATTTACAGCTAAAATTACTATTAGAAAACCTATACTACTTACAATCTGCACTTACAACTATGACCGTGTCCAAATATACATTGTCACAAACATACATTACCGCGTGCAATTCAAAACACATAACAAGTGCTACATGTCTTCATACATAAACCATAAATGAAATTGATCAGCCAACTTTGTCTTTCCCTATGCCAGAAATTTCACTAAAGATGATAAACCTTTTAAAAACAAAGTGGTTAAAACACAACCGAAAGTAAGTTTTATTCATATCGGACATAAGTTACAAAGACATCACTACAGATTAACAACACCCTGTTAATCTAAGACACAACAACATACCATTAGACATAAACAACAACAACTACCCTAATCATACAACTCCATCTTAAACACATGGCTGTTTTTCTCAAAACGTGCTTCTCTGGCCAAATCAAGAACCGCAATAAGCCCAGCAAGAATCTCATGGTCCCTACTCTGTGCTTCCTGTAAGCATTCAAGTCCATCACTTGCAACCTCATCAAAAGGACTGAACCTACGGCCCTCATCCAACAACTCAGTTCTCTTTTGAAGACGAAGACGGACATCGTCACACTTCTCTCCAATTAGCATAATAAACCCCTCATTCTCCGCCTGTTCCTGTACAAACAGAAACTTGAAAGCGTGGTGGAGTTCGTCGGAACCGCAGGCATCCTTCAATTGGTCGAAGTTGGGAGTTGACACCATTTTTCTTAAGAAGGTTTCTTAACAACTTACAACCTAGAAAGACAACTATCTTAGGCTGCCCCAACCCAACTTAGATAGGCCAAAAAATCTACTGTTTAACTAAGTTACTCTAACCTAACTAAAACAGTGCTTCGTTACTTGGGTTTCCAACGCAAGATTTCCCAAAACAAACCATGACAAAAACCCACAATTGATAAAAATAGTAAAACAACTACAACCACATATCAAACCTACTTAAACACACCCGTTCTAAGCAAACCAGTTGATTAGCAGGATTCCAAAATTTTCTGAACCTAAAATATGATAAATCGAAACACAATATAATCTCCATCTATGATACAACGAGTGTTGTTTACCTGAATCAAAGCGAACCACGATCGAATAAACAAACGTCCACCTTACGCAATTGTCGGCGCACAAAAGAAAACCCTAACTGGAAAAATAACAGATAATGAAACGGTGGATTGAGACTAGGGTCATGTTTGGTAACAACCATTTGGAAGCGTTTAGGAGCGACAAGCGGTAAGAATTATAGATGAAAAGCTTGTTTGGCAACACCTCAACAAGCGTTAGAATATTGTCTTACCGCTCCAATCTAAATGCTTCTTGATTAAGCATTCCACAATTGCTCCAAGCGTTTAGTTTAATCATTTATTTTATTTAAATATGTATATGACCTTTTTTGTAATTTTACAATTTATAATTACTGCTACAGCTACGTTACCATACACATTTTTTAAACAAACAACTACAACTTACTGCTTACTGCTTACTGCTACTGCTTACTGCTTACTACTTACTACTTACTGCTACTGCTACGTGTCGCCAAACATAGCCTAGGATAGTTAGTCAAAGCAGCCTATGTTAGCGTTTTAGGCATATTTGATTTGTATGTGTTTTTTTAAAATGTTGGCCCAATGTATTATAAAAGCCCAATAACTTTTAACAAGATAACTTTAGCAAAAAATGCAAAACCATATTTCATAAAACAAACAAAGTATAAAGTATACACAAAATGTAAGAAAAAAAAATTGTTAATTTCTTTTTTTTCAAATACTAACGTTAACAACGTATGTAAAAAAATAACGCAAAAAAAAGAGAACAAAAAAAGAAAAAGAAAAAAAAAAGCCGACAAACGACACAAATAAAAAACAACACGTCCATAACAGACAACAACAACGCCAAAAAAAAAAACAAAAAAAAAAAAAAAAAAAAACAAACAAACCACAAAATAAGCCCGCAGCAACGCGCGGGGAAGATAATGATTTTATTGGAATTATCATTGTAGCTTACCAATCTCTTATAAGATTTCTAGTAGTCGTGATTGTCTTGTGTTTTGTGCTCGACAAAGCATTGCTATTCTTATGAAGAAATTGTTTTATCTTGTCGTAGCACACTCGACAAAGTATTGCTATTCTCGTGACACACCTGAAACTTTTAGGCTTTAAGTTCTAACCTTCTTTCTTAGGCATTTCAGATGATCGAAGAAAATGTGAATGTTTTGTTGCTATGTTAAAGATCAAACATATGTGACTAAAAAATGCAAGTAAACTGTGATAGGTGATCGTGCATTTTTGACAAATAAAGAATGGACATAGTAATGGACAGTTGGCTAAACGCATGTTGATCAATAATAAATGTTGTAACTATTGTTACTAACATGAAAATCATTAAACACTTTACTACCATATAATGTTTAGCCATGTATTTTTCTTTTAAAACATTCTTAATTGTGACTACAGAACATTGGTATAGTTAAACTGGTAATTCACGTGAAAACATTTTATATGAATCTTTTCTTTTTTAAACTTTAAACATCACATTCAATACATATTTTCTTTTAAAACATTCTTAATTGTGACTACAGTGCATTGGTATAGTTAACTGGTAATTCACGTGGAAACGTTTTATATGAATATTTTCTTCTTAAAACTTTAAACATCACATTCAATACCCATTAAATACTCAATATTACTTTTTAAACATGTTTCCTTTCTATGTTTAGATGCATGGTTGTTATAAAAAGTTATAGTTTCTTTTATGTTGAAAGTTGAAACGCATAGCAATACTAAATTTCAATTTAAATCTTTCAACATATCAAATGTATAGCTATCTTGACTTTTTTTCAACATTCAATTTTCACTATTTGACTATTTTTTCTTTTTATGTAGTTTAGATATGAGTAGAACCCCTTGAATAACGATTCACCTCGATCTAAAAACTTGTCATCTCAGCACTAAATAATTGATCATTATTTGATGACTTTATCATACCATACTTCTTTTTATGCAAAATTACACATAAAGTACATGTGATAAGGAGAGGACCGAAATTACGTAGTTTACCAAATAGGACCGTACCGGTTGGTCGCGAAACATTTATAGTGACCAAAAACCAGAACACGTGTCGCAACTTGAAGCATGAAAAAAAAAAAAAAAAAAAAAAAAAAAAAAAAAAAAAAAAACTCTTATTACTAAAGTAGTAAAGCCATGTAACAACTATACAACAGCTGGTCGGTAGTGTTCTGTTTTTGTATTATGAAAATATGAGTTTAAATGTGATGGACATTGAAAAACTCTTTACTAGAGCCAAAATCCTTTTATACAACTGGTCAGTAGTGTTTCTATTTGCTTTGAATGGAACTACTCGTGTTAAAAAATGTTTTGGCAGTACATATCTTTAAACTCACTTCAATATTTCCTTTTGAAAGACATGGTTGACTCGACATATACCAAAGGGAAGTACCACTAATCATATATAGATGATATTTTCATGATGATCACCTTATTTGAATATTTAGCTGGTTTTTCATATGAGTAGGTACGTCATGATTCATGGTTTCTTTTGTTAATATATTTAGAGGAATGTGACTGGTGATTTGGATGGAGTTCGTCGGGATGGTGTTGGAGAAAGCGGCGGTGTTGGGACGTCACATGCGACGCCAATTCGTGTGCAGAATGAGTGTGATGTGTTTGAGTTGATTCGGTTGTGTCTCGGTGCAATGTTTGTATGTGAGGCTGTGAGGTTGGAGACATGGTCGTTAATTCATTTTGAAACAAAAGCTTGAAGAAGGCTTGAAGATGGAATGTGTTTTGGTTTTGTAATTATCCCACATCGATGAATATACAAACTTTGAAGCAATATATGACTAAAATTATGAGGTTATTATTTAAATTCTGGGTGATACAACTATTTAAAATTCTTTAATAGATGTATTTCACGAATGAATTTTTTTACCATGTGAAATAAACGTAAGCCTATTATTATTACTTTACTTTATATAGTACTAGTTATAATGCCCGTGCACGCACGGGGTTTTGACATAAATTTTTAATTACGTATTAACACTAAATACTTCGAGTTTAAAGAATTTTTATTTATTTATTTATTCATTTATTTAAGAAAATGTGCTCAAAGGTGAACTTAAGATGACATATGTTAAGGCTATCTGCATCAGCCTCACCTCACAAGTGAGACTACTATGTTTGGCTTGTGTAACGCGTGAGTGAGGCAAGAAATGGCTCACAAAGGTGAGTCAATTGCTTTTCGTTATCCGTGTTACTTTATATTATTTATTTAGTTTGTGAGTGTGTGTGAGCTATTTTGTTAGATATATTTGTATAAAGTTGGTATTTTATTGAAAAGTTTAAATGGTAAGAGTGGTGTGTGAATAAAACGAAAAATTGATGTGACGCTGAGGTAAAAAGTAGGTGAGTTTGTTTAATTCACAAAAATAAGATTGCCTTTTTTACCAAACAATGTGAAGAAGATGATGTGGCTCGAAAAAATGCTATTATAGACGTTATCAATTTGTTTGAGCATGCAAGGGTAGAGAAGCAACGTATGAGGGAAGACTACACGATTTGCAATGATATTACGCTTGAACGAAAATCCGTTATTTAAAAGTTTTTGATGGATGAAGACAGCAAAGATGAGAAATACAGAACAACATCAATAACAATATTTGGCTCAAGTTCGTCTGCTAGACTAGGAAGATTTGGCTCGCATTGACGAATATGCCGGTTATCGCATTGATTTTATGATTTATGTATTTTGTTTTGTTAATATTGTTTAATTAGTATTAACAGCAGTAGTAATATTTGTTGCAGTAGGAGTAATGTTTTTTTTTTTTTTTTTTTTTTTTTGAGTAACACTTGTTTTTTAAGATAGTTATTCTGATATTTAAAACTGGAATATTATTTTAATAAAACATTTTGTTCAAGTTTATTTTATTTTTGTGATGTTTAATGATTTTAATATGATAGTTATTGTGATATTAAAGGTGTGTATATCATTCAATTATATTTCTTGTGATAGGTAAGAAAATAGTTTTTGAATAATAGTTATTTTGATATTAAAACTGTTAATATTATTGAATGATAGTTTATTGTGATATTTTATCTAAATTTTTGTTCAAGGTAGTTGATGCAGCAGTAGAAATAATTTCTGCAGCAGTAGTAAGCTGTTGCAGCAGTAGTAGCACTTTCTGAGATGCTATTAATAAAATTTGTTGTTGCAGTAGCACTTTCAAGTATAGTTACTGTGATATTTTAAGTAAAGTTGAGTTTTCTATGTGTTTTTTTTTTTTTTTTTTTAGGTGATTCAATGAGACAAAATTGTGCAAGCAATGAGTTTGTTGAAGATGAAAATTTGTCAGCTGATGTTAATGTTGAAGAGAATGAAGAAGTAAATTCACCAGATTTTTTTACATCAACTTCAATTCTTATTAAACCTGTTGTTGTTAAAACTCTTGTACCAGTGGAAGGTACTTTTTTTGATAGTGTTGAAGATGCTTATAAAGCATACAAAGATTATGCTGCTGAAGCTGGTTTTATTGTTCGTAGAGGCCATCAAACTAACGATGGAGGTATTGTTATGAATAAGGAATTTCTTTGCAGTAAAGAAGGTACCAAGAAAGTTAAAGTTAAAGAATTTGATAGTTTAAAGGATAATTGTGATGCTAAGTCTGTAAAGAGAATAAGATCAGAGTTTAGGACAAATTGCAAAGCTAGAATTTATGTTGTCAGATCTGGTGAAAAGTATAGGGTTAAATATTTTGCTGAAGAGCACAATCATGGTTTTTTTACTGCTGAGGATAGACATTTGCAAAAGTCTCATAGGTCTATGAGTTTGGCGCATCAGTATTTTGCTATTAAGGCTTCGAACTTAAACATCGGTCCTTCTATGTCATTCAATTTTATCGCAGAGCTTTTGGGAGGATATGAAAATGTTGGTGCTACTAAGATTGATTTTAAGAATATGAGTCGTGACATTTATAGCTATATTGGTAAATATGATGCTCAAATGATTATTGACAAGTTTAGTATTTTGAAAGAAAGAGATGAAAATTTTACGTTCGAGTTTAAGACTAACACCGATGGTCAGTTAAGTTGCTTGTTTTGGTCGGATGATACAAGTAAAAGGAATTATGAAGCTTTTGGTGATGTTCTTTCTTTTGATGCTACATACAAAACCAATATGTAAGTTTTATTTTTCTTTCTTTTATTCTTATTTATTTAGTTTTTGTATTCTTATATATAATATTAATTTTTATATATATATATATATATTTTTTTAGGTACAATATGGTTTTTGTGCCTTTTACGGGTGTTGATAATCATCAAAAATGTGTAATTTTTGCTTGTGGTTTACTTTCGAAAGAAGATGTTGTTTCATATAAGTGGCTACTGCAAGCTTTTCTTAACACTCATATTAAGGAGCCGTACCTTGTTTTAACAGATCAAGATCCTTCAATGTTAATAGCTATACCAGATATGTTTAAAACTGCTAAACACCGGCTTTGTATGTGGCATATAATGAATAAACTTCCTACCAAGGTATTTATATATATAATTTTTTCTTAGTTATTATTATTATTATTATTATTATTATTATTATTATTATTATTATTATTATTATTATTATTATTATTATTATTTTTATTTTTTTTATATAGATCGGTTCTAGTATATGTGAAGAAGGAGGATTTAAGAAACGTCTATGTTCTCTTGTATGGAGGGAAAGCGATAAACCTGTTGAATTTGTTCATAAATGGGAAGCTTTATTGGATGAATTTGATTTAGATAAGCATAAATGGTTGAATGATATGTTTAACATTAAAGAACGTTGGATCCCTGCTTATTTTAGAGACATCCCAATGAGTGGTTTGATGAAAACTACTTCACGATCTGAAAGTGAAAACTATTTTTTTGGTCATAATTCTAATTGGAGTTCTACTCTAGTTCATTTTCTTTTTCGTTATGAAAGTGCCTTAGATCAACAAAGGAATAATCAACGTGTTCTTGATAATAATTCAAGAATTAATAGACCTTCATTGAAAACCAATCATTTAGTTGAACAACATGCTGCAGAATTTTATACTCTTGAAGCATTCTATGTGGTTCAGGCTGAGATTGTTGCTTCTATTGAGAGTTGTACTGGGTCTATGAAAAACTTGGGTTATGTAAAAGACATTGATAAAGAGTGGTTTGGAGAGTTTAAGGTATTGTCTTTTTTAAATAAATAAGTGTTGTGAAGATTTTTCTATTTTTTTTAAATTCATTATAAATTGGAGTTAATTCTTTCATTTACTTTTTTTCAGGTTGATTATGATGAAGGAACTCGTTCAGTTAACTGTTCTTGTCTACATTTTGAAAGACGTGGTCTGTTATGTCGTCATGCTTTTTATACTCTTAGAGCATATGGTATTAACAAGATTCCTAAACAATATCTTTTAAGACGTTGGAAAAAAGAAGCTGTTGTTTTACCTCTTCTTGGATCTTCTTTTAAAGCAAATGGATCTTCAGGTAGTTGTATTTCTAAAATTTATTCTAAAGTGAATTCTATAATCAATCATTGCGGATATGATGAAGAAAAACTGGGTATATTTTTTGAAAGATTGAGCATCTATGAATCTGGATTGGAATCATCAACTGTTGCATAGTCTTCAGGAAATAAAGAGGATAGTATATCATCTATGATTGGTATTCCTAAACCTGCTGCTCTTGATGTTTTTCCTCCTGATATTGGATCAAATAAGGGTGGCGTTACTGGTGCAAGATATAAACCTTCTAATAATGATGTTAGATTTAAAGATCCTAAAGAATGTGGGAAAAATTTGAGAAAGTGTAGAATCTGTAACATATTAACAGATCATGATTTCAGGACTTGTCCAAATAATCCAGACAGGAAACTTCTTAGAGCTAAGAAAGACATTAAGAAGTTGAAACGAACCGGAAAGAAAGTTAAAAGGAAATCAAATAATGCTAATGCTGAGCACGGTACTGAAGAATTTAACTTTAAGGAGTAAGTTATGTATTGGGATATTATCAATGTTATTTCTTTATATTTATGTACTGGGATATTATCAATGTTATTTCTTTATATTTTTTTCATTATTTATTTTTCATTTTGTTAAGTTGTAATGTTGATTAAAGTTTATAAAGTGAAATTCATAATTTGATATTAAAAAATTATGTACTGCGATATTAAAAAAAATGTACTGTGATATTAAAAAATTATGTGATTTTTTGTTTTAAAATTAATTCATTAAACCATTTTAACACAAAATATGAGTTTGATACAACTCGTTTTTTCATCAGAAGATAAAGTTAAAAACACAAAATATAAAGTTTACAAACATAAATACTAATTTAGTCTTCATCAGAGTTGCAATTATCTTGAGAATCTTTATCTTGTTCTTCTCCTTGATCACCCATCTTTTCAAGTTTTGCTACTTCTTTCTCATATTCTTTTAATGATGGAGATTTCTGATAATCATAGTCATCTTAGATTCATCAATATACTTTATTCGTTTAAAAATATCACAGTCATATTCTTCTTCTTCTTCTTCTTCTTCTTCTTCTTCCTCCTCCTCCTCCTCCTCCTCCTCTTCCTCTTCTTTAACTTCATTTTCTTCTTTTTTAACTTCAATTTCTTTTTTAACTTCTTTTTCTTCGTCATTTTCCTTTTTTTCTCGATTATATTGTTTCCTTTTCTTATTGATATTTTTGTTTTCCATTTTTTTCTTTTTTGTGTTTTTGCTTTATTGATATATATTAATGTTTTATTAATATCAGAGTAAGTTGACCTATGACGTATAGATATTTGCATATCTGTTTCATTAACTAGTTTGACTATCTGTTGGACACTTAGATGCATAGAAAGTCAAAGAAATTAAAGTAATTTCCAACTAACATATATGATAGATAATCTTCAAAAGTTGATTTTGTCTATACACAAAAATTAATGAATATAACTTTCATATTTCATAAATATAGTTATTTAAAATATTAGTTGTTTTAATATTATGTTAATATTTAAAATCAAAATCAAACAAATTTAATATTTTGGATATTAAAAATTTAATATGACGTATGACGTAGTAAATTTGAATATTTTTAATGAGTAAGTTTCAATATTTTTCGAAATTCAAGATATTGTATTACTATCAAAGTTAGTTGCATAATATGATACTGTATTACTATCAGAGTGTCTTAATATCAGAGTTAGTTGTATAGATATATGATATTGTATTACTATCAGAGTGTCTTAATATCAGAGTTAGTAATATTTCTATTAATATTAGAGTTGGTAAAATTTCAAAGATTAATCAATTCATATATTATGATATTATCATACTATTTAAAATTCAAATTCAATGCAAGAATTTAAGATGAAGAAGAACATAAAGTTAAAAACCAATTATTATTACAATATGAATTGTCATAGCCTGTTCAACAAACAAATAAACTAAAATCACTCAAAAGAAATCTACCATTGCTCTGGGGGAAGCTCGTTCGAGTTTCAAAAGCTTCCTAGCCAACTCCCAGTTGTTTTTGATATTTTCATTCCTATCATGACTCCTATCGCTTTGCCGGATATTGATTGTCTTTAGCATCCGGGAACACGCAAGTATACACTTTATTAAAGTTAATTCATGCTCTGTTCTAGGAAAATATCGAAATACCACGGTCTGTAGCTGGCCATGGCTGAATGTGTTTCTATCTACAACATTAGATAAATTTTCCAAAGGTAAAACACTAAGCGTGTTTGCAGCCTGAAAAATGAAATAGTGTTGGGATACGAAACATGGCAATTTAGTAATGTTTATTTGATACATATGCAATACAACATTACACTTACTCTTGTATCCAGCATTTTCAAATTTGGAGATGCCCGAATCATTACAATGGTGAACTCTACCATAAGACTATTCCCAAAATCGACATCGGACAGCTCAAGGTTAATCAGGGATACAAAAGGATCATTCATCCTAGAATTAGCTTCATGTATCAACTACAACAAGTTTTAAACATTAAATTTCATTAGTGTGTACAAATTTATTTAACATTGTAATTATAAGTTGTAAAACTCAGATTGTTCTTACCGTGCAATCACCAAATTCCAATGAAAGAGTCTCAAGATTTTGTAGTCTCGTCAGTTGAAATATATCGGATGTTGTGATTGTCGTCACAACATTATAAAGACAGAATCTCAAATCCAAGTTCTTCAAATTCCTAAGTTTTGCAATATCCCATAGTCTCATCTCGTTTGTACTAGGACGATTCATTTTAAGAGACTCAAGTGAGGGACAACCAGCAATAAAGTCCCAAACTGTACCGCTTAGGAAATTTACATGAATTAAGTCTAAGCTCAGTAGATTTGGGAAGCCATGAAAATATTCCAAAGTAGCCATAGCACAAAAATGAAGTACCATATGTTTCAATTCGATACGAGAGTAAAGTTGGGTTGGGATCGTAACTGGGTCACCATACCAGTTTGTAATAATCAACTCCTCAATTCCATGTTCAGCCAAAAACAAGAGCCAATCTCGAATCTCTTCATCATGAAAGTTGTGTCTTCCAATCATTGATATTGGCTCTACAGAGAAGACAAACTTTCTTATTGGACCTATAAGCCGTTTTAAGAGTCTAGTAACAAGCTTCCCATCAAACTCATATGTTAAATAATAAAAGAAATCCTCATCAATTATGACATCGGTGAGCAATGTCCACTTAGACCTCCAGTTTCGCGCTAAACTAGAGGTTCTCACCACTTCTAACAAAGGCAAACGATTCAAAATATTAGTGATCACTATATCTGGCATGTTGCTAATACGATTGATCAACATGGTATTATTTGAAAGTTGGATTTGTCTTTTTGAGTTATGGAAATGAGGATTTACGTTAGGTTTTTGATATTCAGTATATCGTTTCTGGATAAGGGTTGAATTTGAAACACTATATAAACAAATTGTTGATGTACACTTGTACAGTGATGTTAAACTTTCAATAATATCATATCAAAAAAACATATAAAAAACTTGAATGAGCACTAGTAAATAACACTTAGATTTTTTTTTCTATCTATTAATATAACAAATAATTTTTCTAGTAAATAATTTTTTTTCTAGTAAATGATACCATTTTTTAACATTTTTAACATATCATATTTCTGAAATAAAATATTAATCTTCACATCGTATTTAAAAACAAAATAAAAGGAAAATTTATAATTGCATTTTCTAATGTGATAGTTAGTTGTTTCCATTTTATATTTTAGTATCATACTTTGTTAGAAGATAAAGTATCAAAATAATTACCATTGAAATTTTTATTTAAATTTCATATTTTTTAATATATGATATTTTTCTTAATATCAAATTTAGTTGTCTTAATAGTTTATTTAATATCACACTGACATACTTGTATTTTTATTATAGTTTCTTAAGTCAAACAGATATTCAAATATATGATATTGTCTTAATATCAAAGTCTAAAATATATGATATTTTAGACTCTGATATTAAGACAATATCATATATTAAAGACAAATAACTTTGATATTAAGAAAAATATCATATATTAAAAATATATGTAATTTAAACACACTGTGATATTAAAATAAAAAAAATAACAATTGAATCTTCTATGACGTATATACATAATAAAATTGTCTTAATATCATTGTTTGTTTGACTATGCATATTATACATTTATTAAGTAATTTCAAACTGACATAAATGTTTTGGATACTATTTTTATAGTGCTTAAAGATATCTCCTCGAGACACAAAATATCACTCTGTCAGTTCTAATCTTTTAAAGTTGATTTTGACAATACACAAGACATTAATGAATATAATTTTAATTTGATTAGATAACAAGATGTTACTTAAATTTCATATTTTTTAATATACGATATTCCGTTAATATCAGAGTTAGTTTTCTTAATATATAACTTTGTGTTATTATCAGAGTTTCTAAAACAAAAAATTAATATTCACATTCCTATTTAAAAATAAAATCAATTTTTTTTTTTAATAATTGCATCTTCTAAAGAGCTATGTATATTAATATTGTCTTAATATCAGACTTAGTTTTGGCTTTGACGTATATATTTATTAAGTAATTTTAATCTATATTCAATAACACACTGACATCCATGTCAGATAGTGATGAAAAATTGTTCCTCGAGACTTAAAATATCAATCAATGTTTTTTTTTTTTCTATCTATTAATATAACAAATAATTTTTCTAGTAAATAATTTTTTTTAGTAAATGATACCATTTTTTAACATTTTTAACATATCATATTTCTGAAATAAAATATTAATCTTCACATCGTATTTAAAAACAAAATAAAAGGAAAATTTATAATTGCATTTTCTAATGTGATAGTTAGTTGTTTCCATTTTTTATTTTAGTATCATACTTTGTTAGAAGATAAAGTATCATAATAATTACCATTGAAATTTTTATTTAAATTTCATATTTTTTAATATATGATATTTTTCTTAATATCAAATTTAGTTGTCTTAATAGTTTATTTAATATCACACTGACATACTTGTATTTTTATTATAGTTTCTTAAGTCAAACAGATATTCAAATATATGATATTGTCTTAATATCAAAGTCTAAAATATATGATATTTTAGACTCTGATATTAAGACAAAATCATATATTAAAGACAAATAACTTTGATATTAAGAAAAATATGATATATTAAAGACAAATAACTTTGATATTAAGAAAAATGTCATATATTAAAAATATATGTAATTTAAACACACTGTGATATTAAAATAAAAAAAATAACAATTGAATCTTCTATGACGTATATACATAATAAAATTGTCTTAATATCATTGTTTGTTTGACTATGCATATTATACATTTATTAAGTAATTTCAAACTGACATAAATGTTTTGGATACTATTTTTATAGTGGTTAAAGATATCTCCTCGAGACACAAAATATCACTCTGTCAGTTCTAATCTTTTAAAGTTGATTTTGACAATACACAAGACATTAATGAATATAATTTTAATTTAATTAGATAACAAGATGTTACTTAAATTTCATATTTTTTAATATACGATATTTCGTTAATATCAGAGTTAGTTGTCTTAATATATAACTTTGTTTTATTATCAGAGTTTCTAAAACAAAAAATTAATATTCACATTCCTATTTAAAAATAAAATCAATTTTTTTTTTATTTTTTATAATTGCATCTTCTAAAGAGCTATGTATATTAATATTGTCTTAATATCAGACAATATTAAGTAATTTTATTAAGTAATTTTAATCTATATTCAATAGCACACTGACATACATGTCAGATAGTGATGAAAAATTGTTCCTCGAGACTTAAAATATCAATCAATGTCAAAGTTTTTCATTTAATTTTAATATAGTTTTTCAATTATGTTGCTTTTTAAAATATATTTTTGTTTTTAGTTAAATTTACTAAAGTAATTTTAAATTTACTGTGATATTAAACTTATTCTAATATTATTAGAGTATGTAATTTTCATAGTTTAATAAAGACGTTTTTACTTTAAAACAACTTTGATGTACCGTGTTAAATAATTATTTAATATCACAGTAACTTAATATGACATTAATATCATAGTAATTTGTAAGCAGTAGTAATTTTTCTTTTTACAGCAGTATATATATTTTTTTTAGTTTCATATTTTTAATATATGATATTTGTGTTAATGTCAGAGTATCAAAAGTCCTACTTGTATTTTTCTTATAGTACATATAAAACTTATTATTTTTCCTCTATAAATATGACCATTTCCGATCTCTCAAAAAAACAGACCAAGCAATCAACTCATTATAAATTTCAATCTAAATTCAAAAAGATTGATGATCATTTTGCTGTATAATTTTATTTTTTTGCTTCGTTAATATATGAAATCTAGATATTTTACCGAATATTGAAAGTGAAACAACTTACAAGTAAACAATTTTTCTTACAAATCATCAAGTTGTCTCACTAAGTGTTACCCAAAACCCTAAATCCTAAACCCTTAAGTATTTCATCTTCAAGAATAATCAATGGTGTATGATAATCTGTATAAAGCTGCAAACAGTTTTTTTGTTGCTTTTTAAAACCTTATTCAATCAAAATCATATGTCATTGAACATTTTTGTTTTTTCAGTTTCATCAACAAAGCTTAGAAATGATGCTATATGATCATGCTTTGCAGTAGTCACAGTTGATGAAGCAGAAGAGGTTTGGGGTGAAAGAAGTGGGATCAAGGAATGAGTTTCATTATGAAAAACAACTGATGTGTAATGTAAAATGCAATTCTGCATATATCTATTTCAACAAGTCATAGTAATTCTGATATTAATATCTTTTTTTTTTACATTTTATGCTATGAAAATCAATGATAACTTAAATTTATATTTTAATATGATTGTCACATTTAATTTCTATATTTATTTGCATTAAAACTTATTCTGATATTAAAACTGGGAGAACCATACAATTTTTATTAGCAGCAGAAAAATTTGTTGTAGCAGCAGAAAAATTTGTTGAAACAGCATTAATAATTAGTTACAACAAAGATATTATGATATTAAAAATGGGAGTACCATACAGTTTACTATAATCAGACATTCATGCTTTCTGAATAATAAAATCTATATTACAAAAATCAGAAATTTCTTAATATCCTTCTAAATCATCAAAAATAATATCAAAATTTCTTAATAAAACATAAGAATATTTAAAATCTGATATTAATTTCATTGCTTATCTTGCAAAGAGCTTCCCATATACCTGCATGTATTTCATCTTTCAAAAGTGGCAAACCAAATTCTTTAACAACCTTTACAATCATCAAAGCAGCACCATCAACTATCGCTCTTACTTTGTCTAGACAAGTTTCATGAATCTATACAAGAAATAGATAGTATATCAAATTTTTTTATAAATTTGTAATAGCATATACAAACCGATAGTTAAGATTTTTTAATATCAGATTAACTATCAGCATAAATTCTTAATATCTCTCTAAATCATCAGAAATAATATCAAAATTTCTTAATATCACATAAGAATAAGGACAATTAAAATTTGACTAACATCATTGACCATTTTTTTTTCCTGTTGCCTCTTCTGCACACTTATCAAATATTTCTACATCTTTTATATCTCTCTAAATGATCAGAAATAATATCAAAATTTCTTAATATCACATAAGACGAATAATATACTATGATTATATTTGTTGTTTCATACTGGAAAAGTCATACACAAAAGATAATATACCTCAATTTTTTGTGATGGTAGTGTAGCAAAACTTTACTATGATTATATTTGTTGTTTCATAAGGATAATTGCCGCATGTCAAATACTCAAATATCAGAGTTACTTGTTCTATTTTTATTTAATATCACAGTGTATTTAAATTTCATAATATATGTATTTTTATTAGTCAAACAGATAGTCAAATATGATATTTTTCTTAATATCAAAGTTAGTTGTCTTTAATATATGATATTGTCTTAATATCAGAGTCTTCTGTTTTAATCTTAATATCAGAGTCTTCTGTTTTAATCTTTAAATTGTCTTAATATCATAGTTTGTTTGTCAGATACTATTTTTATAGTGGTTAAAGATATATCCTCGAGACACAAAATATCACTGTCTGTTTTAATCTTTAAAGTTGATTTTAATATAATGTCAGAAAATATACCTACCAATGTCAGTTTATATTTATTAGTTTTGAAATAAATTTCAACAACAACCTTATCCTTATTTTGCTATATAGATTTGATCATTCCCACTTCAATAATGTAATAAAAAAAAGTGTTTAAAAAAAGGGAATATTACATATCTTTTTTAAGAAAAGTTTTTTTTTATTTTTTTTTTCTTTGAAATCTTAATCTATGGAAGCTCCTTTTTACAAAAAGGTTAGTGATTTCCTTTTAATAACTTTTAATTTATGTTTATTAATTCTTTAGACTGATTATATCTTTTTTTCCCCCAGAATGCTGGAATTATTATTTTTGTATATATTTTTCAATGAAACCTAAATATTTTACCGAATTTTATCAAATCTAAGCAGCTGGAATGTCAACAGATAAATATCACAATCTCTCCAGAAGATTTGATAATATTGCCATTGAAAGGAGCATCAGTCTCTCAATTCTCGAATATGTTTGGTTCTTCGGGAAAAAAATGAACTAGCGTTCGAGACGAGGACGTAACGTAGTCAAGATAGGTTATGAAGAATATATATTTGTTTTGTTGGTGTTTTTTTTTTGGTTTCAAATTTTGAATTGTGTTTTGATAACTGTTGCTGCTCACGCTTTTGTAATATAAATGTTTGAGCGTTTGAGACGAGTGTGTAATGTACTCAAGATAATTCTTAAATGAAGAATTATGTATATATCTATTTCAACAAGTGATAGTAATTCTGATATTAATGTCTTTTTTTACGCTATGATTGTCACATTTAAATTCTATACTAGAAACAGCAGTAGAAATTTTTCACTAGCAATAGAATCTACAAGATAAAATATTTCTGTGCAGCATCATAAAAATTTGTTGAAGCAGCAGATCAATTTATTGTAGCAGCAGTAATATTTTAGTTACACCAAACTTGTTCTAATATTAAAACTGGGAGTACCATACAGTTTTCAAGTATGAAATTTCTTAATTAGTTGCTAATGTTTTTTATTTTTTAAACAATTGTTGTGATAAAAACAATTGCTGTGTAATGTAAGATGCAATTATGCATATTTCTATTAAAACAAGTCAAAGTAATTCTGATATTAATATCTTTTTTTACGCTATGATTGTCACATTTAAATTCTATACTACAAACAGAAGTACAAATTTTTCATTAGCAATAGAATCACCAACATAAAATATTCTGTTCAGCAATAGAAAAATTTGTTTGCAGCAGCAGAAAAATTTGTTGCAGCAGCAGTAATATTTTAGTTACACCAAACTTGTTCTGATATTAAAATTGCGAGTACCATACACTTTACTATCATCAGACAGTCTTCCTTTCTGAATAATAAAATCTATATTACAAAAATCAGAAATTTCTTAATATCTCTCTAAATCATCAGAAATAATATCAAAATTTCTTAATATCACGTAAGAATAAGGACAATTAAAATCTGACTAACATCATTGACCATTTTTTTTTCCTGTTGCCTCTTCTGCACACTTATCAAATATTTCTACATCTTCAAATGTAAAAAAATTTGGATCTCTAATATCTTTAATTTCGTTGCTTATCTTGCAAAGAGCTTCCCATATAGCTGGATGTATTTCATCTTTCAAAGGTGGCAAGTTAAATTCTTTAACAGCATTTACAATCATCAAAGCTGCCGCATCAACTATCACTCTTACTTTGTCTAGACAAGTTTCATGAATCTATACAAGAAATAGATAGTATATCAAATTTTTTTATAAAATTGTAATAGCATATGCAAAACTTTATTATGATTATATAAAGCAATAATACCTGATCCTTATCGTATTCTAGCAAATCAAAGTAAATGTGACTGTCACAAATAGAAAAATCTTCAAATACTTCCATTCTTTTCTCCAGCTTTTTGAGATGGTAGTGTAGCACACATATATTTGTTGTGTCATAAGGATTATTGCCGCATGTCAAATATTTTAATGTTTCAATTAATAAAGAATTTGCAGCCTTAATTTCTTGTTTAACTTGGCTCAAGCATTTTCGCATTTTTTGCTTATAATCAGACAAAAAATCATCCACTGCTGAACTTTCTTCTTCATCAACTAATCTTTCTTCTCCTTCTGTTTTATATAACAAGCCGATAGTTAAGATTTTTTAATATCAGATTAACTATCAGCTACTAGTACTAAGTTACTATTTTTTGCTACTAGTACTAATTTGAATTAATTATCAGATTAACTGAATTAACTACTTTATCAAATTTATTAAGTAAGTAATATGAAAGAAATTTCTTAATAATTCTTGATATCAGATTACCTATCATAATAATTTTTCAGAGACAATTTATAAGCATGAAAGAAATTTTTTGATATCAGATTACCTATCATAATAATTTTTCAGAGACAATTTATAAACATGAAAGAAATTTCTTAGTAATTGATTAACTACAATTATTATCATATCAGAATAAAAATGATAAGAAAATCGAAATTTAGTTGATATCAGAATAGGTATCATCAGACACAATTAATATCAGAATAAACATTATAACGAAAAAAATTAAAGATCTTAATATGATATAAGCAATCTTGAGTTTACATATCAGAATAAGCACATAAAGAAAAAAAAAATTATAAACTTATTATCAGAATGACAATGTTAAGAAAAAGGGAATTCGTTAATATCAGATTAGCTCTCATCAGACACCTTTAATATCAGAATAAAAATGATAACGAAAACGTAAATTTTTAATATCTGATATAAGTAATCTTCAGTTTACAATTAATATCTGAATAAAAAATGTTAAGAAATTTTTAATCAGTATATTTATAACATAACCTTATTAACTTCACTTTCAGACACCGTTAATATCAGAATAAAAATGAAAACGAAAACGAAAATATCTAAATATCTGAATAAAATTTTTAAGAATTTTTTATTGTGTTAATGTTAAATTAGCTATATTCATTTAATAAAAATGTTAATAAGAATGGAAATATCTTAATATCATATTAGAAAGCTTTAGTTAAAATTAATATCAGAATAAGTATCTTAAGAAAAAAATTAATTATGTTAATATCAGAATAGCTATCTTCAGTTTGAATTATATCAGAATAGCAATATTCTTATTATCAGATTATCTATCATCAGATATCCCTAATATCAGACTAACTATCATAAAAAAATTCTTAAATTCGAAATTAAGAAACTTACCTTCGTTTATTTCTGCAAATCTTAAACTTGATGAAATCATTTTTTTTTAGATTTTTTTTTTGATTTTTTTTTTTTAGTTTATGTTTTTGTATGTTTTGTTATTATGATCTACACTGATATTATAATAATATAGATTAATTACGAAAATGCCACCGCGTTTTTTTTAACGTAGATCAGATGGACGCTTGATCGTGCGGCTGACATTCATCCGTACCATCCGTACTTTAAAGCTGGAACGCACCCGATCCCTTCCCTATATATATATATATATATATATATATATATATATATATATATATGTGTGTGTGTGTGTGTGTGTGTGTGTGTGTAAAAAAAAGTTCTATCGAAAATAAGTTTGTTTATTCTATCGATAAAAAAAGTACATAGAATAAATAAATCATTTTTACCTTGAACCAAGTTTTGACATGGAAGCGAGCATTTAATCCTTTAGCCATGGCCCATGACACATAAAACTGCAAAAGGATCAATAGGGAGAAGAGCCATTGCCTTGTTTGTTAGAACAATGTGCTCTTCTACTAGCATCACACCTGAATGACAAAGAAACATCCTCAATTCGAAAAGTATCATATATCTAACGGCTGCCACCACCACATCTACTGCTTCAGCCCCTAATAATAAAAGTTTACCTTTTAAAGACTATATCTTCAAGAATTCTTAAGATGTCTAAACCCAAGGAAACCTGATGTAATTTCAGGGAGCTTATAAACTCTGGCGCAGAAATAAAAGGAAATACCGGATGTTTGATTTTATTTTAGGTAAGGTAACTATCTTGACATCCCATAGGACACTACAATAGCTGCTGCAAAGGGGCAAATGCTCAAAAAGTTTTCACTGTCAAAATCACGTGTTGTTGTGGCCAACACCTTGCCATTCGACCACGTGTTGTAGACACCGAATGGCCAACACCATTGTTGCTATTACCAATAGCAGATTCACTAATTGGTAGTCTCTCGGAGCAATTACATGATTACAAAATAATTTTAGTTTATATCTTTACGTTATAAAAACTAATATCATGAACTAAAACTTATATAAATTTTTTCTTCTTTTTCGTGTTACTTAAAATATTTCTTTCAACTAATTCTATAATCTGAATCAGATTTCATGAACTAAAAACAATGCATAAATCTAAATTTTTATTTGACTTTTGACCCATTTGACCCGTTAGCAATTTTTTTAAGTTACCCATTCGACCTGTTAGCAACTTTTTTATGTTAAGCATTTGACCTGTTAAATATCAAATACTACCCAAAACGACCCTTTTTTAAGTAAAGATATTATACTAATTTATACTTTCCGATAGTGCAGATATTATCCTATACTTTTACTTATGAAGTGCCAAACACCATGGTGCATTGACCCGTTACCCAAACCCGCCCCTCCTGTCCACAACATTTAAAAACTGTGGAAAGGGGGTGTCGGATATGGTTCTTTTGTGGACTGTAAACCGTCTACAGATGTAAAAGAATAGTCCAACTGATAGTCTTCCTATATAAGTGTACTACCAAATTCATAGATAATAAACATGACGTAGGAAAATCATTTTACCATGTAAGTGTGTGGATTAAACATTCTAACTATAGGAGAAAATTAAAAATAAGAATTTACAAAACAGCAAGTCAGTACTTTAGCTTTGTATAAGCTTCAAAAACCCCATAAACATGATGCAAACTCGGTGAGTAGCCACTTCCAGGGATCATGCAGCTGCAAATTTCTTTGTTGAAAATTCTGTTTCTTCATCGCAACCTCCATGGCAAGGTCATATGCTATCGTTTCGGCAATAGAACTGCACTGTTAAACCAAAAGACTGCTTGATGAAACTATTCTAGATTAAGACAATAAGAAATGAAAAGTTGCATAGTCATAACAGTAATAGCTTTTTGGATTGCTAAATGTAAAAGCTCAATATAAAACAATAATAAAGTACCTCGCTAACGGGGATTTGCGTGCCTGTTAGTTGTAAATGAATTGTGAAGGCTTGCTTCTGTTTGTGGGGCTACACCTAAGAAAAATAATATCGCATTAACATGCTCACATGAGATAATTCGTACTATAGCTGAATACTGCTATACATACCATTTTCACTGGCAGAGGCGAAACCCTTTGTTCCAGAAGTTGCTTACACCGGACCCATCCGACCACGTGTTGTAGACACCGAATGGCGAACACCATTGTTGCTATTACCAATAGCAGATTCACTAATTGGTAGTCTCTCGGAGCAACGTCTGTTAGATAACAGTTGTTCAATGTGATCGCCATATCTCTTTTTTGGTTCAACTGATTTCAGGTGCTTAATCCTATTTCAAAATGACATGTGAAACAGTCTTTAATAAGTAGTCAATATGCTGCCCCGAATCAGTTGAGATTTACAAATTGGTTTATGACTTAAGTCTATTTGTGCGGAGGTTGCTTGGCAAGTTTTGTTCTGTTAAAGCAGAGTGGACGATCAATTTTTGTTTTTGCTTTATTGGCTGCTATAACCGCCGGCCTACAGCTGTATCTTTATAGATAGAGTATGTTATTCAGGGAATCTGAAGCTTGCTAATGTGATCATTCCATTCAGTTGTATTGTCCACCAGTTTTGGTGTTGCAGGTGTGCATTCCATCAACATGCCATTGCCATATACTGTTGGTGCTGAAAGGATATTGCATATTCGTCCAAGTTAGCTTATTAAACAAAGCTAAACCAACATTCAGCCCATAAAATATATACCTCTGTCAAGTGTAGCAGTGGGATTTCCTTGGCATTATTTCTGGTCACAACCGGGTAATTCAACACTCTCTTTCTCCTTGAACGTCTTTTTGGTGGTTGTGGAATAGTCGCTGCAAGTTGCTTATATGGTGATCTTAAAGTAGTATTCACCTTCTTCTTCCTTTGAAAACGCGTAAGCAAATCTTTTAATGATTGATGCTACTAATGATTGATGCTAATGCATAAAGTAAAGAGAGTAGTTGCAACCTAAACATATATCATTAGTAGTTACTGATCTAAACGTATATCATTTACTTAACAAATGAGTATCAACTAAGCACTTAAAACTTAGTAGGTACCAAACACTCAGATCTGTTTGTATGTCTAACAGAATACCATCCTACTTATTTTAGAAGTAAATAAGCAAATCCCAAACAGCCTCTTATGATAAGCAAATAAGCATTGATAAATAAAAAAATCCAAAACAAACCCTAAACACTAAAGAAACATACCCGGTATATATCAGTAAGCAGGTTGACATCCTTTGCAGAACCACCCTTGTGATTTTCATCAACTGACATTCGTCAACTAAATGCTCTTCTGCATGACGATCATCGTTAGGCTCATTCTCTTCTATACTTTGTACTTTATTTGGGAATGAAAAGGCGTCACATGTTTCATCTGCATCCCAAATTGAAAATACAACAGTGGGCGGCTGAAAGGTGTTTTTGCCATCATGTTTGTTTATGTGGGCAACAATAGCAGCGTCAAATGAATCACAACTGAAGGAAATCTGCCGATGACATGGCAAGCCGGATGGTGGGGGTGAGCCAAGACGATTGGTATCTGCATTCTGAGATACCTCAGTGAGTAGATCACTAACACTAAAATTTGTTAAACCGTCTTAGCAAACCAACCATACCTTCAAAACAAAGAAACTAAATATATATGAGAAAGTCTTGTAGCATGTATAAATAAACGTTACAAATAGACTATATACATACGTAAGTAAGAATTTGTGTTGGGTGTCTGTCAATCAAGAAGCTGTCTTTCACTCAAGGTCGATGGAACTGTGAAAATTGGGGTGGTTTTGACTGTGTTGCAAATAGTAATGCGAAACCTCCTGCCTACATATCCTCATCAATTTCCAGGTTCAAACAACTTAATATTCTTATATGACAAAACTTCAAAAAAATAATTTAAATCCTACTTCTATCAACAACCCTAATGTCAAAATCAAGAATCAATGTTAATTTAATATCAAATAAATCATAACTCAAAGATGAAAAACAAATCTATCGAAGAATTCTATCGTTGCAACACAGTTACATCATAAAATCACACCTTCATTAGACAAAACTCACTAATTCATCAAAATAAAAATTAAATTAGGAATAAGTGATACCATTGTTGAGAAAGTTCTGAAATTATAGGTAACCATCATATTAACAAAATTAATAAAATTTGGGTTCATAAATTGAGCGAAGATGATCAATCTGAGGTTTTTATATAAATTGAAGATTGTGATCAATTTAGTTAAGAAAATTTGTGTTAGATTATTATGAATTATAAGGTGGAAAATTGAATGATAATTCTCATTAGACGCATGAAGAAGCATAAGGGTGATGTGGTGGGGTATTTTTATGTTGCCAGGTTTCTCTTCGCTTTTTTTAATTTTACATTTTTCGCTCAAAACTATCATATAATAAATCTCAAGTACATGTGTATTTTTAGTTTTTTCTACATATTTTTTGTAAAACCGAATTTTTCAAATTTTTTTGATAAATAAGGAAATATTTAGACTTTTTAATTAGATATACTTAAAACAAATAAATAATAATTAAAAAAATATTTCCAAATAAGGTATGCTTTGATTTTTTTGAAATGAAAAATTCCCACTAGGGGTTTTGTTTTATTATATAAAAGATTACTTTTAAACATTTACGGTTTATTACATAAGAAAATATGTGAAATAAACCTAAGCCTATTATTATTACTAGTTTTACATATTTATTTACTTTATATAGTATTACTTTTTAACATTTACGGTTTTATTACATAAGAAAATATGTATATTTCTGTAAACAAAAAACTCATGTTAATTCAATTTCTTTGATATCTAACTTGGCAAAAGTGACAATCGCATCTAGCTTATTGCATAAGAAAATATATGTATTTTTATATAACTCTATGTTTACTTTCTTTGATATCTTACAATGGCAAACGTGAATAGTTAAATAGATAAGAGATTGTAACTCTAGAGGATGTTTGAATAAACTTAAGGGAGTGCTTTTTTATAGCTTACTTGTTGGCCTTAATCTTTCATTCAAAATTTGATAAGCTAACAAGCACATTTCGTAGGCTTATGAGCTAATAAACTTTATTAACATATAAGCACAACCAGATAAGAACATAGGCTCAAAAAGATGAGCTTATGAAATCAAATTTTGAATAAGCTCATAAACCCATTAAATAAGCTAACACAAACACCATTTGGAGCTTAATAGTTATGCCTTTTTCGGTGTATACAGAAACACCTTACGTTTGTTGCTTTCTTTTTTTTTTTTTTTTTTTTTTTTGGGTAAAGGGTTTTTGCCCTGGTAAATGGTATATAAAAAATAGGTGCAGGCGATATGGCAAAACACCAAATCGACTATACAAACACACGCACCAATTGTGCTTCTAACAACATCAATAGAGTGACAGGCCACTCTAAAGATAGACTAGGAACTAGACGCAACAAAAGAATAGAACATGACCAACACTAACGCCTAGCTCAAGAAACTGCTCTAACGAGCTACATGATTATGCATAAGAGAACAAGGTAAATCCCACTTTTCCATAACTCTTCCCACACGACTTGACTTCTTGTATCTAAACGAGAGAAGCTTTAACCGAACAGTAGTCATAATCGTGTCAATTAGTTGCTCCTTCGAATGTTTGGTTTGCTTAAAAAGACGAGAATTTCTATCCCAAACATAATAAACCGAAGCAGCCAAAACAAGTCTCGCAATAATGCTATTAATAGAGCGTTTATTAGCAAAAGGAGAAATACCATTTACAATCGAATCCCACGAGTCCGAGACTTGATGGAGACCAGCCTTTACCTTCACACTCGACCACACTTGTGAGGAAAAACAACACTCGAAGAAAAGATGTTTATGAGAGTCTTCTTGTAGATCACACAATGGGCACAACAAAGCTAAATTATTGGAACCTTGCATATCCCATTGTCGAATCACATCTTGTGTTTTCAGCTTGCGTTTAAACACTAACCAGAGGATGAGAGCATGCCTAGGAATACAGTGAGCAAACCATACAAGACTAGCCCACAAAACTTCAGCCTCTCTAGGACGAAGATCATTCCATGCAACTCCAACCGAGAACTCTTTAAACTCTCCATTCATGTCCCGCCACCATAGTGAATCCGGAGTATGTGCATCAATAAAAGGAACTAGAGCATTAGGGAACGTTGCATTCCAATCAGAAGGCCAGATCCACTAGCTCTCCATTTGAGATGATGTCCATAACTTTCGTGTTCATATTAAAGCCAAACCTATGAATCTATATAGCTGAAAGATGCGACATAAGAGGACTAAAATCACACCAATCATCAAACCAAGCTGAGATAGAAAAACCATTCCCAACTTTATACCAGAAGAACCGTCTGATCATGGGACGAATATGGAGAATTTTACGCCAACTCCATGTCATATTCCGTCGAAAAGGACAACTCCAGTTTGTTGCTTTCTATCTGATAAATAAAGTGTTGATGCTAAGTTTTGTTCTAAATCACCTTTTATTCAGACTTTAGTTTATAAATGCAGTTACCAGAAACTTAATTATACATGTGTTCTAATTTTTTTTTTATAGATGTTAAAATATGCACTTGCTAAAAATTACCAACAAATAGTGTCGCTTATAACTAAGGCTAGCAGGCAGCGTTACATAAAGCAGCATTCAGTAAAGAGTTGCATTAAGCATAATGCAATGTGTTAAAAGGCATAATAAAACACTTTAGCGGTGTTGTTTTAGCTTCATTTTGCAGTAGCAAAACACCTTTAACTTATTTGGGTTAGTTTAGTACGGGAGTAGTAGTTTAATGAAGTCACAGAAATTAGAAAAATGCTAAACGAGAATTAGCATGTGTTTATTGAACATGTAATGGTGATCCATCTTGCTGACGAGTTTCACGATGATAACCGATTATCACGTCATATTCAAACATTGGTCAGCTTATTACTATTGTAAAATTAGTTAATACTGAAACCCCAAAATAGCGTTAAAAATATAAACGTGAGCCTTAGCTTGTTGTTATCGACGTTAAACATACGTTAAATTGTCAAATGACGATAAAGATCCCGAAATTCCCAATGATGTTCGGTCTTCACCGAACCTATAGTTGCTTAACTGCCGGATGAAGCTAAAGTCGGTCTTGCAACTCTCTAGTTATCTAATGTATCTGGATGCGTCTTTGAGTATATATCAATGTCGTTTTTTTGTTTGAATGTGATCGCTTGTATAATAGTACGTGTTTTGTTTTGAATGCATAGACCCTTTATATATCAACGAGTATTACTACCAAAGTATATGGGAATTGATGCCACGTTAAAGTGTACCACACCTAACAAACCTAAAACAAAAGCTAGCTCAATATGGCACACCATACTCACTAGCTAGCCTCCCACTTTGCGGGAAGTTTCTGAGTATGATGTTCGAATTCCCACGCTATGGCATTCCCAGCCGCATCACAGCTCGGCCACCTTGTGTGTTTAGTCATTAGAATTAAAGCGCATGCTGATCATGAATCTTCCTTCAACATTGAAAATCTCGTTAGAGGAGCCACAACTCATATATATGATACGACTCATGTAGTGTTTCTATTTGCCTCGAATGGATTTAGTCATTGCAAAGTATGTTGTGGGCCTTGTGGCCGTGCTTTTTTTTTACTCCGTAACTAACTTGGATATTTTTCGTAAAACGTACGTTTGAAAGTTTTTATGCCTTTTGAAAGAGATGGTCGACAGATACCATGGGAAGTACCACTAATAATTTATAAATGTTAAGTTGTTTCATCACCTTATTCAAATATTTGGCTTGTTCTTCTTATGACCAGGTATATATGTCACGATTCATGGTCGCTCTTGTTGGAATGTAATGAGATTACATAAAGCGGAGTGAGCATACTGATAGTGTATGTCATAGGTGTGAAAGGGATGAAATGAATGTGAGGAATTGGTGTTTGGGTTGAGTCGTTGGTTTTGATGATGAGGAGGGTGAGGTCAAACAATGACATTGTGGGTGAAATTAGGTGTTTGTGAAAACATAAGCTTGAAGAAGAGTTTTGGTTTTGTGATTTTGTCCCACATTGATGGATAAACAAACTCTACAATAATATATAAGTAAGACAATAGGGGTATGAATAAATTAAAATTGATATCAACTGCATTCGTTAAGGTTAATTATATCATAAATACATTGGTTTCAATTTCAATTTTTTTACCTTTTCGGAATACAAGATTTTACCTTTTGGATTTTTTTACCTTTTTGGAATACAAGTTTTTACCTTTATGCTTTTCGGCAAAACAAAAATGAGTTAGGAGATTTTTGCCTTTTCTTTTTATGGGATATATGAGTTGTGAGATTTTTACATTTTCTTTTACATTGCGTGAGTTTCAATTCAATTTCGTTTACTTATGTGGGATGCAAGTTAGAAGACTTTTACAGTTTATTTCCGTGGGATACGAGTTGTTAGATGTTTACATTTTCTGTATGTGGGATGTGGGGGTCAAAAAGGCAGCACCCCTAGTTTGAGCTAAAATCATATTAAGTAAGTAACCTGTTTTTCTCATCAAAATCCAACCGAAATAACTATTTTCTATTGAATTATGGTAAGCTTTGTCTGAAAAGTGAATACAAAACACAACTTAAATGAATTATGGTAAGCTTTATCTGAAAATGTCTTTGTAGTTTTGGTGAGATTGTTGGAATTAGATAACATGACAATCAAATAAATAATCACAAAACATCAAAGTATTCAAACGGAAGCGTATAGGATTTATTAACGAATAATTAATTAACATAAAAGAATATGTGTACCTTTTTTTGATTCTAGCCGAACAAGAATCAAATCCACAAACTAGCAATGGAAGAACCCTAATTTGATTTAATTAGGATTATATGAATTACCCCTTACCGTAATTCAATCCAAGAATAATAACAATATTGTGTTATTACCACTTTCTTGTACACACGTACTAAAACAAATTAAAGTAATGCAAGTTTTATTAAACCAAATAACTTGTTTTGGAAAAATAATGAGGATCGACACCTAGGGAAGGTGGCCGATCGGTTTGAGCAAAAAACACACACAAACGTTTTAGGTTTTTAGCTTATGAGTACAAGAGATGCAAAACACAAGACCCCTAGCCTTGTATATATACTAAACTAAACTTGGTGGACAAGTTTGAGTTTGATATGGGTTGGGTTTGGGTTCCCTATGGCCGATCAGTTTAGAGTATCCCCAAGGGGATCCGGAACCTTCTCAAACTTTGCATTCTAGTCTTTTTCCAAATACATTTAATGCCCGTTAGTCCATTACATTAATTACTTAACGTCCGTTAGTTATTTCGTTTAATTAATAAATAAATACAACGTTTATATTTAATTATTTAACTTCAATTCTCATACGTAAAGTGTGCAATCCCGTGGTCTCGAGTTCGATCCTAACTCACGTCTACTAATTTATATCCATAAAACTAACAACTCCCACTTGGATATATCTTAATAGAGTGATCACATCGGTTAGCGTCTAGCAACACTTCGATGCCTCTAGTACGACTCGAGTAAGGATCCTGGAAAACCTTTTAATGATTTCTCATTATTATTATCCTTTTGTTTCTAATACCACGTTAAATAAAGATATGGAATTAAGTCATTCTTTATAAAACTATTATGTTTCTCGTTGTAAGTGATTGACCAAGATTACCGAATCATCTAAACATATTTAGGGGAGATTTGGGTGCGGCCGCACAAACATCTTGTCAACCCTACGAGGGGCCCAGCAGTATTAAACTCCAAATAAATTTGAAGGAACAAATTCTATCTTGACTACAAGAATAACCCACAAACTTTGTAACATTTCTGAAAACAACTCTTATGACTACCAGTTACGTATAGCGTTAAGTTGCTCCACAGAAATGCACTACATTTATGACACTTATCTGGTATCTCAAGTCTGAGGATAACTATTCATAATTTACTTATAACAATATCCACAAAGTAAATTATGTAGTTGGGATAAGTCCTATATTCAATTCATTGAATATCATCTGAAATTGGTATGCATTCTCATCAATATACTTTCAAGTATATTCTACCACATCTCTCAGATTTGTCTTAATTTAATGATACTCCCATATCATGCAAATATAGGACAACAATATTATAAATGAAAATAAACATAATCCAAACTTTATTTCATCAAAATAATAAATGTTTTACAATATCCTTTATCCAAATACTAATCACAGTTATGCATGAAACTATTAGCTAAACGAAGTCCAATTCCATTGGCAAGTCCAACAAGCTTGTCTTTAGCTAAAGCCTTAGTGAAAGGATCAGCTAAGTTATCATCTGTGTGAACTTTCAATAGATTAATTTCACCTTCACGGACTTGTTCCCGAACATAGTGATACTTCCGTAGAAAATGTCTGGTGCCCTTCATGACTCCAGGTTCGTTGGCAAATATGATTGCAGCAGAATTATCACAATACATATCAATAGGCGATTCAATTGAAGGCATAACACCAAGCCCTGAAATGAATTTCCTAATCCAAACAGCCTCCATTGCAGCTTCCGAAGCAGCTATGTATTCGGCTTCTGTCGCAGACATCACAATCGTAGTCTGCTTCTTGCTCTTCCAGTCAACTGCTCCTCCATTGATGACAAAGACATAACCCGTCTGAGACTTCGTATCATCTTTATCACACTGCCAGGACGCATCACAGTAACTTGTAACACCAAGCTCTGTGTTTGGATTTCCACCATACACTAAAAGCATATCTTTCGTATTCCTAAGATACTTTAGAATATGTTTAACAGCAGTCCAGTGAAGTTCACCCGGATTCTGTTGATATCGACTGGTCATGTTTTGAGTGAACGCCACATCTGGCCTTGTGCATCTCACAGCATACATAATAGATCCTACAGCCGAAGCATAAGGAACTTTCTCCATGCGTGCCACCTCAGCAAGTGTTGAAGCACACATATCGCTACATAAGCCATAGTTTACTTCCATCGGCAAATATCCTTTCTTGGAATTTTGCATATTGAATCTCTTCAATATTTTATCAATGTAAGCGCTTTGACTTAAACCAATTAACCGCTTTGACCTATCTCGGTAGATCTTGATTTCCAGAATGTATGCAGCTTCTCCTAAATCCTTCATGGAAAAACACTTCCCAAGATGTGCCTTAACACTTTGCAAACTTGGAATGTCTTTTCCCATAATTCATATGTCATCGACATAAAGAATTAGGAAAATTACATCACTCCCACTAACTTTGTGATATACACATGGCTCATCGAGATTTTGAATAAATCCATACCTTTTGATTTCTTCATCAAATCTCTTATTCCATTGCCTTGATGCTTGCTTCAATCCATAAATGGACCTTTGAAGTTTGCATACACGGTTTGGAAATTGTGGATTCACGAGCCCCTCAGGTTGCTTCATATAGATGTCTTCATCTAAGCGACCATTCAAGAAGGCGGTTTTGACATCCATTTGCCATATCTCATAGTCATAGTATGCTGCTATAGCTATGAGAATTCTAATAGCTCTAATGTCCGCTACAGGAGAAAAGGTCTCCTCGTAATCAATGTCATAAGTTTGAGTAAAACCTTGCGCAACTAGACGAGCTTTATAGACGTGTATAAGGCCATCCATGTCAGTCTTAATCTTATAGAGCCATTTACTTCCAACCACCTTAGCGTTTGGAGGTAAATCGACCACTTCCCAGTCTTCATTTTCTCTCATGGATTGCATTTCCCCATTCATTGCAACCTGCCATTTTTCCTTATCAGGACTTGCCATGGCAGCTTTATAACTAGTAGGCTCTCCAAGATCTCCTAACATAGTTTCCTCAACCTCTACGTTAAGACATAGACGTTCAGTTGCACGCGTAGTCCTTACGGATCTACGAACGGGAATCACTTCAACTTCTGGTGGAGGACCCAGACTATCAGGTTCTACGGAAGTACGTTAGTGTTTTCATAAGGTAATGCATCTTCTTGATCATCTTCCAGATCATAAACTCTCCCACTGAATTCTTGAGATACGAGATCTCTTTCAAGAAAATCTCCATACCTAGCAACAATTACTTTATTTTCAGTTGGATAGTAAAAGTAGTAACCCATAGTTTCCTTAGGGTATCCTACGAAGATAAACTTAACAGATCTTTGTTGGAGTTTATCTGCTGAGTCACGTCTAACATACACCTCACAACCCCAGACCTTTAAATAAGACATGTTAGGAGCTTTGCCATGCCATATTTCATATGGTGTCTTATCAACCTTCTTTGTGGGAACCATATTTAGAATGCGAACAGCTGATTCCAAAGCATAATCCCAAAAGGATAAAGGCAGAGTAGTAAGATTAAACATAGATCGTATCATGTCCAACAATGTACGATTTCTTCTCTCAGATACACCATTTTGTTGTGGAGTATATGGAGAAGTGAGATTCTGGACAATTCCATTCTCAGCTAAGTAATCTTTAAAGTCTTGGCTTAGATACTCGCCTCCTCTATCGGATCGAAGAGCTTTAATCTTCTTTCCCAATTGCAGTTCTACTTCAGCTTTGAAAACCTTAAATGTTTCAAACACCTCATGTTTATGCTTAAGTAAATAAACATAACCATAACGGCTGAAATCATCAGTAAAGGTTAAGAAGTAGCTAGAACCTCTCTTTGACACATGTCTAAGTGGTCCCCACACATCAGTATGAATAAGACCAAGTAGATCAGAAGCCCTCTCCATATTGCTATGAAAAGGTTTCTTCGTCATCTTCCCAGATATGCATGACTCACATTTATCAAATGATTCATCATTGATATTTTGCAAAATCCCTTCTTGGTGCAGCTTATGCATGCGAGCTTTGCCTATATGACCAAGTCTACAATGCCAAAGATAAGAAGAATTCAAGTCTAACTTTATCTTCTTGTTAATGCTAAACATCGAATTATTATTATTGTTAGATTCATTTCCAATCACATCAATTTCAAACACACCATTCACGGTAATTGCTTTAAAATGAAAACACCATTTAAAGAAACAGAAATTCCATTACGTGAAATAGTATGAGTAAAACCATCATCCAACAAAACTGAAAAGGAAACAACACCTCTAATTATAGAAGGTGCGTAATGACAATTGTTCAATAACAGTACTAAGCCTGAAGGCAATACTAAACTAAACGTTCCTATGGCTTCAACAGCTGTATGTGCGCCATTTCCCACGTGTAGATATTGCTCCCCATAGGCAAGCTTCCTTTCCACTCTAAACCCCTGCAGTGTATTACAAATGTGAATACCACATCTAGTATCATATACCCAGGAATTTTTATGATTTAGAGTAAATAATTCAATGACAAATAAATTACCAGAAGAACCGGCGCCCATGGACCCTTCGTACTTCATTTTATTTGCCCGCAATTCATCAAGATAGAGAGCACAGTTTCTCTTCCAATGCCCAACGCTCTTACAGTGGTGGCATGCTTGATCCTTTTTAGGATTTTCCTTCCTAGGAGTAGGGTTCTTCTTAGGTTGTGGTTGATAGGCCATAACTAGTTTGCCTTTGTCAACCTTTCTCTTACCCTTTCCCTTCTTGTTGTTCGCACACTGCGGTTTTGGCTTATTAATCCTTCCACCCTGAATAGCAAGTACCTGGGCAGTAGGAACCTTTTGAGGTAACCCTTTTTCATAATCAATCAGCAATGTGTGTAGGTCAGTAACTGTCTTCCCCACGCAGTGCATATTGAAGTTTCTGACAAAACCATTAAAATCCTTGTTAAGGGATCTATTAATCAGATTCACAGCCATGTCATCATCATAAGTTTTGCCAAGTGCCTTTAGCTGGTCCATGTAACCTTTCATTTCCAGTACATGAGCACTCACGGGTTTACCCTCTCCCTGCCTACAGCTGTGTAATGCGTCGGTCAAGTCATAAATCTCGACGGCAGCTGGTTTCTCAAACATAGTTCGAAGTTCATTGAGCATATTATATGGGAAATAATCTTCGAACTGCTTTTGATGAGCAGATTCCATCGTTCTCAACATAAGACAAGTCACATCATTATGACGCTTATACTCAAGTTGCCAAGCGTCCTTATCAGCTTGAGTAGCTGTAGGACCAGTTGGTTCAGCAGGGCAAGGTTCATAAAGATATTTCAACCGGTCATCAACTCTACAGACAATTCTCAAAGAGTGGTGCCAATCATTGAAATTCTTAGAGCCAGTCAACTTTTCTCGATCAAAAAGGCTTTTGAACGCAGAACTTAGTGCAGTGTTAGTGTTATCGTTATTTTGAGCCATTTCTACAGAAAAAAGTTCAAGTATTAGTATTTTCGATAATACAACTTTTCAAGAAAATAAAATATACCCAACAGTAATATAAACATATAACCATATAATTTTCTCGAAAAAACTAGGATCCAAATTATCATAGGTTCATTACATCAGTTGATCTGCTAGTAACGAAAGCATATAATAAGGTAATCTGTCGAACATTAATTGACAAACAATTTCCAACTCCTAGATCATTATGGGATTTATATTTTCCAACGCTATTGCAAATATAAACATGTTTCATCCCATCTTATGCCATTGAGTCCAGTTCTCACTTCCTACTCAACTTAAGTGTCTAACTTAAAGAACTGCAAATATGTCCATGTAAGGTCTGACTTTACATAGAGATTTACCTCCCCATCACAATCTAGCCAAGTACTGTCATGACGTAAATTGCAACTTCAAGTGTTCCTTTTAATTAGATGGCATATAACTTAATTTAAAAGGGTACTAGTTTTGATTTTATGTGGTCAAATCAAATATGTACGAAGATGTCATGAATTCATCTTGTAGCATAAATTTAATAAAAAACCTTTTATTACCAATTCATAAAGATATCAAAGTTTTGATTGAGGTATTGGGTTCACCAATCAAGGAAATTAGTATTAATTATCGTCCATTATACCGTACTTTTGCATAAGTATAAACACTTAGTGTTTCGGGTAATTACCACCGAAGTGGCGCATGGAATTAAAATTAATTCGCCCTTATTATGAGTTTGTACATTTTATGGCTTACTAAGTAGCTTCATTCGAACTTACAGGGGCAGAGGACCAGGTAAGCGCAAAAGCATAACCTTAGACATCCTTTCAGTGTGACTGTGCGCACTTCTTTATTAACCCCTTTATAGTTCATTCTAGTGGGTGAGTCGTTCAGACCATTTGTACCAAAATCACCAATCAATTAAACTATTGAACACTTAACTCTTCCAAAACAAATCAAATTTCACCATTGTTTAGTCCGTATTATTTTTCTATTCAAAATTACTCTTTGCTTAAAACTGTCTAACATAATAAACAAACAAGTAACAAATAAAAAATAAACTACTAAAAAACAATGCGCACATAATAAACAATATATACGTGTAAACAAGTAGCCACATGCAACTTATTCGATAAAACCCTATTAATAATCAATATCTAGGTTAAATTAATGTATATATTAATTAGGGCTTTCACTCTCTCAATTGAGAGTGAGCCACATACATCGAAGAATCGATTGCGTAAACCCATAATTAATAATATACCAAATTGCACATAATTGATTCATTAATATATATATAATTGGAGTCTTCCCCAATTCAAGATTTATCGTAAATAAATATATCTTAACAATTAAACAATATCAAAGTAATTTATCCATGACTAACATGCATGTATAATCATTGATATATCATAACAATTATACAAATAGTCACAAGATCGCATATTAAAAATAAAAAAAATCATGACACATAACAAATTATTCATGAATTAATCACGTAAGTTATATATTAATTCTAGGTTTTAATAAGGTTAGCAAACAATTTTCAAAACCCTACAAATATTTTGTATGTGTCGACTTAAAAAATTAGGGGTACGCCCCAATTACAAAAAAAATCGACCCAAAAAAAAACTAAACATAAACCCTAGATTAACCATATCAAACAACATACAATTATTTGTTTTATTACGCGTTTATGTAATTAATTACTCATTAAAAACCAATGACTCGTGATGCCACTGTTAGAATTAGATAACATGACAATCAAATAAATAATCACAAAACATCAAAGTATTCAAGTGGAAGCGTATAGGATTTATTAACGAATAATTAGTTAACATAAAAGAATATGCATACCTTTTTTTGATTCTAGCCGAACAAGAATCAAATCCACAAACTAGCAATGGAAGAACCCTAATTTGATTTAATTAGGATTATATGAATTACCCCTTACCGTTTTGTAATTCAATCCAAGAATAATAACAATATTGTGTTATTACCACTTTCTTGTACACACGTACTAAAACAAATTAAAGTAATGCTAGTTTTATTAAACCAAATAACTTGTTTTGGAAAAAGAATGAGGATCGACACCTAGGGAAGGTGGCCGATCGGTTTGAGCAAAAAACACACACAAACGTTTTAGGTTTTTAGCTTATGAGTACAAGAGATGCAAAACACAAGACCCCTAGCCTTGTATATATACTAAACTAAACTTGGTGGACAAGTTTGAGTTTGATATGGGTTGGGTTTGGGTTCCCTATGGCCAATCGGTTTAGAGTATCCCCAAGGGGATCCGGAACCTTCCCAAACTTTGCATTCTATTCCTTTTCCAAATACATTTAACGCCCGTTAGTCCATTACATTAATTACTTAACGTCCGTTAGTTATTTCGTTTAATTAATAAATAAATACAACGTTTATATTTAATTATTTAACTTAAATTCTCATACGTAAAGTGTGCAATCCCGTGGTCTCGAGTTCGATCCTAACTCACGTCTGCTAATTTATATCCTTTAAACTAACAGAGATTGCATGCGTAGTCTTCAGATGTGTCTTTGTAATGAAAATTTTTAGACCTCTGTACAAGAACTTGATGACTGGCTAATATTAGCTTGACCTTTTCACTACTGAACAGATAGTCTCATAGTAATGAAAACTTCATTTAGTTGTTGTGTTCACCTTCAACTAGCTTATATACTTTTTGTCCATGTCACATTGTATCATAATGAGCCATGCATATGTATACCTTTTTGGCCATGATGCAGAGTGTTACAATGGTTACTTTTAGTCTATCAGTCTATGTACAACATCTAACATTTATATAATTAATAGTTCAGAATTGGAAAAACAAAGATTGTATAGCAAATTACGTGTTATCATGATGGAATTAACTCTATTCAAGACAAATCGGCTCATTTCCACGTACTAACCACTAGACTCGCGATTAAACGTAGCAATATAAAGGCAATGGATGTTTAACATTGACATTGTTTTAGATGATAAATTGTTGATACACTCTCAAGATCATTGTTCTTTGTATCAACAACTGCTTCATTAAGAATCTCATTTCAGTCAAGTTGGTTGAGCCAATTTTGTAAGCTTGGACGATGCAATGTATAACTACATTAGACTATGAAAGCATCTTCTTAGCTTGAAAACATTTTCAAGACGCTCAAAATTAGTTGTTTAATTTTTATGGCTTAAGAGTGGGTCTAACATGGGAGTTGGGGAGGATATTTACCTCGATATCCCGGCATGTAGACTATGTAAGCTTCTCATGTTTTTACATATACTCAAGATTCGATGCCTAGGGGGTGTTGGTTAAATCCCACATCGCTCAAGCAGTATAAGTTGAGAGCGAGGAAGTATGTATATAAACACCAAGCTGCATAGGGATAACTTGCGGTCCCACGTTATGCAACATCGAGAGAATTATACCTTCACAGGTTACATTTGCTCGTTGCCTAATTTGGCATACTATATTCTTCAATTGCTAGTTTAAAACTTATGAAATGTAAAGAATCAATCGATAGGAAAAATAAGACCAGAATGCATAACATGATCTTCAAGCTGATGTGAACCATTAAGGAGAGATTGGCGGCTGATGACATCACAAGTAATGTCGGTCTATGACTCCATGTGCACATTCATAGTGCGGTGTTCTAATTGGTGCGCGTGTAGTGTGGGAGGATGGATATGAATGTGAGGAGTAGATGTTTGGATAAAAGCTGGCTCGGTTGTTACTCACGAGGAAAGTGAAGTGGAACAATGACATTATGGGTTAATACTAACTTCAAAGTATAACCATTCATGAATGTATTTTGTCCCGCATAGATGGATGAACAAACAATTAGGTGATATGTAACTTGAAATTTTAACATAACATACCAGAGATGAAGATGATGAATTGCTAGTTTTGATTGTAATTACTTTCATTATTAGCGTTTCTAGTAAGTTTTTATATTTTTCGACCTTGTGAGATGAAACCAAAGGCTTAAACAGTTAAACACCATTTTATTTTGAGTTATTTTAATGTTTTTTGTTTTATGTTCTTCACATTAACCTCTATATAACTATGTTGAATAAAGTTTTAAACGAGTGATGAATGAAAATTTCAAATTGTAAATGTAAGTAGTATTTGGAGATATTTAATCATATAGTTATAGCTATAATGTAGATATGGTGGTTGTAAAGCTTGACTTTTTATATTTATTAGCTTATTGGATTTTTTTGATCGTTGTAAAGTTCCACTTTTTATATTTATTAGTTGATTGGATTTTTTAATGTTTATTTTACTATAGCTTATTGAATAATTAAAATGTCTTATTTTCTTACTTTGAGGCTTTATGAGGGGTGATTATTGGAATAAACATATCCTTTTGTTTACTTGCATTGTACTAAACATTTCCTTTTGCCTGGAACGGAGTTAGTCACATTGTAAAGAGTGTCACTGTGGTGGTGCATTTTCCTAAATTCACTTGGATATTTCGTAAAATATATTTTGGATTTTTATGCCTTTTGAATGACATAGTTGATATGTATATACCAGGGGAAGTACGACCAATCATTTATTAGAATCTTTGGCTTGTTTTTCATATGACCAGGTATCTCACGATTCACCCGTGATGGATTTGTATTTCTGATGAAATTTTAGTTTGATTTTACTTGTAGTTGTAAGATTCATGGTTGCTTTTGTTGATATAACTTCAAGAAACGTGACTCGTCACTTTATTGGAGTGACCAATACCAAGCTTGTTTGCCTAAAGTTTACTGCTACTTTTTATTTTTAACGACTAGTTCTTTCTACCAGTATTCTTCAACCAATAAGATTTTAACCTTATACTTTTTTAATTCTTTTGATGGGTTGAAAGTAAAGTTGAGACAATTATCTTGAGACATCTCAAACCGATAAATTTTTTGAGATGGAAGGATGATCATTTTAAATGAAGTCCAATACAATAAATGTTTATATTTTTGGGCATGATGCGAAACATGTATTATTAGGCTTACTACAGTTGGGCCTTATGAAATAGTGATGTACTCTAAAAGGAAATAAGTTGCCTTGTTTCGTTGATGTTTTTGGATTTGACGTATAAGTTTCACAGACACAATGTACTAATATGGTTTTTCAAAGGTTGATACCCATGAAGTTAAGCATTATCAAATAATAGGCGAATACACATCTAAAATATCTATACCCATTCACGTTTAATTTCTTCCAAAACCTACATCGGTTGTGATTTCGTAGTGCAAACCAAAGGTCTAGCAACTTATTTAGCTTTTAGAGCATCTTTGTTCAATGCTTTTTTATATGAATGTTCGTATTGATATGGATGTGAGGTGTCTTCAAACATAATATGAAATTGTCTATTACATGATCAAGTTTACAGAAGAAGAAAAAGGTACCACCCACGTACTTTACACCTATCATTTTTTAGCGGCAATTTTCTTTTACACCTTATACTATGTCACAATATATTTCACAAATGTCTCCAACGATGCTTGAACCAACTTCTTTTAAGTTGATGGGCAACTCACATACCATGATAGCACTAGACCAAAAGCCTAAGGTTACATCTATCTTTATTTTAAAAGAATCCAACAAAAGTTCAATTAGTGACCTAGGGGAGGGTTATTGTAAGAAATACCTTAAAGTTATAAAAGTAAGAACTAATGTGCACCGTTGGATCACTTTGAGTGGTGGTAGATGAGATTATGTATTTATGGATGGCATTTGTGTAATTAACATTTTGTATAGGGGTTTATGTAAACACAATAAAAAAGAATATTGCCGGGCAAAATTTAATTTTTATAGAGAGAGAACTTTAAAACTTCGGTTACACTTTTTCCTAAAATCAAGTATTTTGAAAACAAAAATCATCATATCTCCCCAACTAAAACCCTAGCTACAATCGGGGGATTCGATTACATTGCAACAATTGGGGGATTTTATGAATGTACCAGGTGATTATAAATAGTCGGTTTAGAAAGAGATGAAAACCCAAAAAAACGAAACAAGTTCCGGATCAATACCGATTGTTTTTTGTAAGTGATTCATACACATGTTTTGTTATATGTTGTATGATGTAATTTCAACTTTAATTAGTGATTATAATAATCATTTGCATCATTTTTTTTTATTATTTTTTGTTTTCAGTAAGAAGAAGTGGTAGGTTGTCGGGTATGATGTGGAAAAACGTTGGAGATCATGAAGGGGTGATTGATTTAACTGAAGGGGACACTGAAGCTGATGTACCAGGTATAAACAAAATTTTTAAACAGCTGAATGTTTATTGAATGTTGAGTTTTAGTTTACAATAGTGTATTTACTGATAATGATTAATGTACCATTTGTGTAGATTGAAATTGTTTGTTGTGGTATTTGGTAGGATGTATTTTTTGTTATTAAATGATATGGATGTTCGTACTAGGTTTTTTTTTTATATTGTTTTTGGATTTTGGTTGGATTGCTGATGGTGACTATAGTTTATTGGTATTTGTTTGTGACTGAGATGTTTATAATAAAGAATTAACACTTGGAAAGGGCACTGATTAAAATATTAAATTTGTTAAATAACTAGTGTGGTATTTATGTTGCGTGTATGTAAATGACAGATGTTTGGTCTTTTGATGAATATGTTGGTACGTATTATGTTAAAATGTATCGTTGAACTATTTCGTTGAACAACTATGGGGTTGGGGTTCGAGTTCCTGTTTGAAACATTATATGTCCGGACCGAATTGATGATAAAAGCACTTTGAACCATTAAATTGAGAAAACAGAGCTGGACAACCAATTGTGCTGATATAAAAAAAGTGGGCTAAAAAACACCCGAATATTCCCGATCAGCTTGGGTTTTCTTCCCAAGTGATTCATGTTGGTACATTAGGTATTTGAGTATAGCGAATCATAGGTACAGTATATATTCAAAAAAAACAGTGGTACTAACCGGTACAAACCCGAATGTGCACTTTGACTGTCCGAATGTATATGTTTTCGATTCTTAAAAAACATTGATACATTCTAGATCGTGATACGTGTTGGTACATGATACCTAATGGTACGTGGTACTTATATTGTTCTAATGTATCGTTGAACTATTTTTGACTGTGCTGTACTGTTTTTAATAATGTAGATTCGATGGTACATGAGTCAGAACAAGGTAAACATGTTAGCGTAGAAAATGGAAAAGGTACTGATAGGGATGTTGGGAAGAAGGACGGGCGAAAGAAAAGTAAATACTACATTGTGTCAAAGAAAAAAAAATTGTGCAGATGGTTCGGTCAAGAAACGAAATAGGAAACGTAAGTTAGTTTTGAATTATAAAAAAGGAAAAAAAGAACTTAATGTGGATGAAAATGTTGATGAGGGAACTGTTTTTAATGAGGGTTTGGTAAAGAATAATAGTCCCAAGCGTAGGTTGGTGGGCCAAAAAAGGAAGGGTAATAAGGAAGTGGTTGTTGGGATACAAAGTGAGCAGGAAACATCTGGTGATGAGGGTTTAGGCAAGATAACAAAGCGGAAGCGGAAGGTGTTGGTTCATAAGAAGAAAGATAAAAACGATGTGTCGTTTAAGGCAGTAGATGTTGGGAGGTTATATGCCAGGGTCTCGTTGTGGTCATTACATAGGTTGTTACCTAATCTGTCACCACAACAGAAGATAGATGTCATGGATATGGGTTTCGGATCGGTGCTTGACTTTAAGATAAAGGATGTACCCTCAAGGCTAAGTTATTGGTTACTCGATAACTTTGATGAAGAAAGGTGTGTATTGAGTGTGGATAGTAAGTCGATACCAATCACAAGGGAAACAATTAAGGATGTACTTGGTGTACCCATGGGGAGTGTTTCTGTTGAAGCACGTGACGAAGCGGATTTCCGACACCCTCTGGTTGTTGAATGGAAGAGGCAGTTTGGAAAGAAGCCTAGGTATTATCATGGTCCGCTAGAGCAACTAATAAGTAGACAAACGGAGGGTGGAAGATGGTTTAAGATAAATTTCTTGGTTCTGTACTTAACGTCAATTGGAGAAGCAAACAAGAATGCTACTTGTAATTTAAGGTTCCTACATTGCATCGATGATGTCGATGCTATTCCTCAGTTTGACTGGTGCACTTTCATTCTTGAGTGCCTGGTGAGGACAAAAAGGAGTTGGGTCAGGCATTCACACTACACGGGTCCAGTAATAATTTTGTTGGTACGTTATGTTTTAAGATGTATAAGTAAAATTAGTGTTGTATAGTAATGTGTTTTTAATTACTGATATATTGTATTAATACTGTAGATTTTGTATGCCGTTTCACTAAAAAATGAGGATGAACTTGACGTGCCTTTTGTAAACAAGTGGACAACTGACCTGCTGAACAAGCTTGAGGAGGAACGTTTCAGTGAAAGAAATGTTGAGGTACTCGTAAAACAGTTTTAAAAAGTATTTGGGAAATGTGTTGTGGTACATTGAGTTTGTATGTTACATACAAATATAGTATAACATAATTAAATAAACAATCTGCTGATTTCGGTGAGTATAAATTAGTTGGCTAAAACATATTTTTATCTTCCCGGCTTATTTATGTTTGATCCTATTGATACCAAAATGGTACATCCCTGCATTTAGTATCTGTATGAAATCACACATTCCGGTTTTAAGTATAGATAGTGATTGGTACATGGTACGTATTGGTACGTGAACGTATAGTTTCCTTAGCGAATGCGTTATGTGGGTGATACGTGGTACGTTTTTTGTTCTAATGTATCGTTTTACTATTTTGTATAACAGGTGGTTAAAAGAAGCATAGCTTCTAAACTTAAAAAGGCGGGTGAACTTTTGGAGGAGGCTGATGAGGAGTTGGATGCAGCGCTGGAAAAAGACCCATATGATGAGGATATAGTTCAACTGAAAGAGATAAGGGAGATGTGCTTTGGATCACGTGTGTACAATAAGCCATCTAATGAAAGCGCAGATCCGACAGAGGATGACAATGAGGTCCCGAATGTTGATGACTGTTTGACGCCAGAAAAAGATGAAAATCCACAATGGAATTTTAACCAAAATGAAGAACCATTCCCTTTTACTCAGTTTTACGGGACACCATCTGCATATGCAGCGTATAGTGAAGAGGTAGAATTAGGTAGAACAAAACAATATAAACGGACAATAGGTGAAAAAGGGAAGGTGTTAGAGTTCGATTTGAATTTAACACAACCACCATCCACTCAAGGTAAAACTGTTGGTGTGGCAACGTGGGACAATTCAGTGGATCAAGCCCATAGGATGATGGAGTTACCACCGCTGTATAAGTCACACGACCAACCAAATGGGGATGGTTTTAAAACTCCTGAACAATCGAAGGTGGTGATAGATGGATGTGATGTATCAGGAAATGGTTGTTCTTATGGGACAGAACGTGAAAGGCAGTCAAGTGCGTTGGCAAAATATGAAATTTCTGATGCAAGACCAATACAGACCATTTACCCGGAGGATGAAAGTAGAAGACCAAAACGTACAAGAAAACCAACAGAAGTCTTATGTTCCCCGTTTTTAGTTAGAGAAGTATCATTGATTGCTGGCGTTTCGATGCACGAGAAGCGAGCATCCGACTGTTTGTTCAGTGGTCGATTTGAAGAGACGTAAGTATATGTGTATAACTAAGTACCTGTTATTACACATAGTTTAAAAAAATAGCTGGTGATTCGTTGTTATTTGTTTTGTAGGGACATCCTGTTTGAGACTACTTATGCCAGTGCACCAAGGATTGTTTTGGAAAGCTTGTTCCCGGGGATACAGATAGCAAGTGAGGCTGTAGACATATTCACAAAGGTCCTAAACAATGCTGAGTATTATCGTGACCCAAGGAAAAAAGTTAGAAAGGTGTTCTGCGATACATCAATGATGGTATGTATTATACTAAGTTGATGTTTGTTTGTATTTTTTAATAAAGCTATAAGCTAGAAAGTATTATATAGCACACTATTTATGTTTCAGATGCGTGGTTGAAACATGGTTAATTAAGTGTTTGTAGTATGGTATATATATTGGTACTCTAATTTTTCCGAAAAATGTACATATAAACAGCACGAATGGGATGTCAAGGACCCGCGGGACAAAGAATTGGATGTTAAGGGGTCGTCAGATAAATTCATTGCAAGTATGTGCAGGGTATTAAACAAGACAGCGTATGGGAGCTTGGCTAAAGTGCAGTTGGTAATATTTCAGTTTTAAACATGTTTATATGCCAAAATGGTACACAATGTTAAAGTTGGTAATATTTTTTAACATTCCTTTATATATGATAGGTGTTTTTCCCGTTACTTCAAGGACGTCATTTTTTCGTCGTGTGTATGAATCTAGATAGGAAGGAGGTGCATATTCTCGATAACATGGAAACAACAATAACAGATGCATCAAAGAGATACGGTGATCAAGTGGAGTTTCTGGTACGTGATTTTATCCAAAAAAAGTTAGTTGTGTCGTCTGATTAACGGGTAGATTAAACTCATAAAGTGTTTTTTATTGTTTTCTGGATCAATGCGACAGGTCGCGCGGTTTGAAGATTATTTGGCATATGAGAACCATCCGGCTAAAGGATTAATGAGAAATGCTGCAAGAATGATGTTACGTTTGGGATGTATGACGAAAAATAACTTCATTGACTGTGGAATTTTTGCGATGAGGCACATGGAGACATACGTTGGTGGAGGAGAATATGATGACCGTTGTGGTTTAAAGAGAGAGAGTAAGGAGCAAAATAAGCAACTGGACGATCTTCGTAGGCAGTATGCTGCGAAGATACTGTTGTCGGATATAAACAAGAAGAAAGCATCTTTTGAAGAAGAGGCTGAAGCGTACCGGATGTTGCCTTTGGAAGAAAAACACATGTTAGAGGCAGCTGCATTTGAAACTATCGACTCTCGTGTTACACGTATGCTGTAGGGGCAATGCGTTTATGTTGTTTTGAATAATTAGATGACTATCAGGTTGGATGGTTTTGGTTATTAATAAACTAGTTTGGCTAAGGTGTTTGAAGTATGTTCTTGTTAGTGTTTCTATTGGTAGGTCTAAAACTAGTCGCACGTGTTTTTGGTCCATGTAAGGTCTGAGCTAATGTGGAACAAATATTTTAAGTTATCTAGTAATGAATCTTTTGTTAATTAGTCTTTTGTTTTTGTTGTTAGTGTCAATGCATTATGTTCATGTTGTGGTTATATTTAAAAAGGGTGATGGTGTATAAGTATGTCACAGGTGTGCACCATATCATGCCAATGTATGTGATGATACAAAAAATTGTTCATGTGGGTCTGTTTATGCTTAAAATACCCATTTTATATTTAAGACCAATTGGTGCATGTTATGGTCAAAATGACTGGGCAATTTGATGGTTGGAAAAAGTATTCCCAATAAATGCATACACAAAATGAGTTGACAGAAAGCTAGTGTTTGTTGGGTTGTTTTTGTTATCTTAGTGGTGCAAGTGATGGTCAAAATAAGTTGTATGTAGGGGCGGAACCAATTTTTTGGATGACTTTGAAGACTCATAAGGTAGTTTTTTTGGTATGTTATTGTAAGATGTGCGAAGAGGGGTGATAAATATTGGACATGGATTCTTGAGCATAAGTTTTATATAACACGTTTGGTTATGGTGTTGCTTCCGTAAGGTGACACAAAAAAAAAAGGAAAAAAACGGCCATCAATTGGGTATACCTTGTATCACACCATGTACCAATTCTTTTATGAAATATTGATGCTGCTAACAATATGGAAACCATTATGATGATATAAATGGTATGCGCATTGGTGAAATACAGCTTGGTGATACAAACAAAGTTGACCCAAAAAACCAAGCACACCCAGGATTTGATACAAACAAATGATTTGAAATGTAGAAAGAAAAAAAACAATATAACCAACACACCAACTGCAAACCGATAACTGGTATAGGGAAAAACAAAAATCACACGCAAGACCTGCAAAATAAATGACTATGAATCACCAGCTATTTATTTGGCCCAAACAACCAAAACACAAAAGTACCAAATGGTAAACTGATACCAAATGCCAACTGATAAAGTGGTATAGGCAAAAACAAGAATCAAACACAATACCGGCTTATCTGCACATACTGAGAGAATTATGCTACATTAGCGAAAAAAGTAAATGAATGTAGCACATGACAATTTAGATAACACCCATGTTAAATGGGACATGATGAGAACCAATGAAAAATTAAAAGTATGCATTCCAAATGATTTATTAAAAAATCCATAAAAACAAGACATAATCTGGAAACCAGAAGTTCTAAAATGTAAAAAAAACAACGAAATTGTTTATAGGGTGAAAACAAATAACATATCTATTCCTGAACGTCGCTGGTATCGGACATTTGAGCATCCAAGTCTGCTTTCTTTTTGGGACAATTTCGAGAATCATGATAACCATAAGTGTCACAGTAGCTGCAATGACGTGGCGGTTTGTTTGATTGAATCATAGCTATCTCGGCCTGTGTTTGATGCCTCTTCAAAGAAACGGAACCTTTGTTACGACATTCGGGGGCAAAAATATTAACTTCGACCGGTTCCTTGACACCAAGTGCAGCCGCATACAATTCATTCTTATTCATTTCTGGTGCGTTAGGAATATCAAGTTTTACTTGTTCTAGTAATGCAGCAACATCATCCTTGTAAATGTCAAGCTTCTGTATGTCAGTAACTAAACGGGTAACCGAGTCTTCAACACTAACATAAATCTCCCTAATAACACCATTAACAAATTCTACGGGATTAGACGAGCTAGCAACATCAATCTGCCTACGCACACTCTTGTTAGGCAAAGCATTCTTTGACCATCTACGCAATAAGTATTTCCTTGGGAAATGGTAAACCTTCGACAACCTAAGAACATAGAATATATGTCGACACAACAGGCCATAACACTCGTACTTTAAGCAACTGCAATAGACCGAACAATCAGATGGCACGAACTTAACCTACAACGGGCGAATAATTGACAAAACGCTGATTAAAAACTGCTATCATATTCGTATATGAATATAGCTGTAACAAAGTGTACATAATGTATAATATGAATATAAGGGACAAATTTCAAAAACAACCGTTAAATGCAAAATAGTTGTATAAAAGATAAACAGACCCACGCACACCATTAATAAATCAGCAAAGGAGAGTGATACCTTGTATTTAACTTCAATTGATACACCGTTGATTTTGTAATCCGCTTCAGTATCACGAATCACGTAAGTGTACGATGTATCATCTTCTTGTACACTTAGTGAACAACAATGATAAAGTGAAGACCATATCTCGTCCTGAACATCATAGAACAAAGTGTGTGTATACAGTTCTGCAGCTTCCCTTTCAACCTGCAAGTGAGTTTTTAAATCCGGTGTCTTGTACCTTGAGTCATGGGTATTCTTCCCATATTTGTATCGTTGAGAGTCCATCGCTGTATCAAAATGACTCAAAAACTCGATCAAGCTCAAATGTGGGTTTGTCAGCTGACCAAAGAAGTGATTCTCACTTTCGGACCGCGATGTTGTGCGCATCAACCCAGACATCGGTTCGTTCCTGAAGTAGGCAGGTATCCACTTAGACCGCATTTCGAACATGTCGTGCAACCATTTGTGTTCACCGAGATCAAAATCTGCAATTATTGTGTGCCACTGCTCATCAAACACATCCGGTTCAATCATGTCCGTCCAAACAATGTCACACAAACGCCTCTTAAAATCAGTGTTACTACACAAGGCTGCTCCGACCTACACATAATTTAACAATAATTGAAAGCATGGCTAATTGGCTATTATTAACTAAAAATGAAATTCAAATGACAGCACGTTTAATAAAAAAGCATACCTTTGTAGTAAGTTTCTGCATAATGTGCCACATACACAAACGGTGGCGCGTATCAGGTAACATTTCCTCTATTGCGATCTTCATCGCCGGGTCTTGATCAGTAACAACCACCTTTGGTACCTTTACAAAAACCTTTTTAAACTTCTTTAACAGCCACGTATACCTTATTGCAGATTCGGTTGCTAATAAAGCCGCAGCAAATATGATGCATCTGTTATGGTTGTCAATACCGATAAAAGGTACCAAAACCATATTGTACCTGTAAGGTTGAATATACATGTGTATTAATGTGTGACTGGACCGTATAACAAGTGAACATGGTGCGTTATATCAAACAGTTAAAACATGCGTGATTACACCCAAGTGCCCAACAATGCAAGTCCAAGTGCCCAAGTAAGTGTTTTCTATAAACTGAAACTACAGTCTTGATTCATGCCAACATAACAAACTTTTAACTAACAAACAGTGCCTAAAAAATACAAACAGACCCAACAATTGGTACGTGTAACTGATACAAAGCGCAGGACATCAAATTGGTGGATGTTGTGATACAAAAGTATGTGCATACTAAGTTGATGCACCAGTTTTGAGAAACGCTTTTAATGGTATGCATACTACTTTGTTGACATCATAAAATGTAGCATCAATGATTATTTGCATGTATAATCGGCATTAAAATATAGCATGAACTGATACAAATCTGCAGGCCCGAAAGTATATGATACAAAAGTATGTGTATACTAAATGTATGCACCATTATTGAGTAACGATACTAGTGGTATGCATACTACTTTGCTGACAATACTTAATGGCGTTTGTGTCCGACGTTGGGACAAGTAGATATCTATAAAGTACGACTATAAGCAACAGATTGTGAAACAAAAAAGATGACTGAGGTGGTTTTATAACAGGATAGTAAGTTACCTGTTTGAGCGAAATGTAGCGTCAAATGACACAACGTCACCAAAATCTTCGTAATTACGCTTGGCTTGTTCATCGGCCCAAAACAGACCAACCAATTCTTTAGTTTTTTCATCCAGCTTGTATTTAACGGAGAAATCAGTGAAGAACTCTTCACGACTCAACAGCTTATCAACGACCATTTGGGCATCACGACCACCAATAAAATCATTCAAACCACGCCTATAATTCTTACATTCAACATATGTTGCACCAATATATTCAAATCCACCGTACATCTCTTTCATAACTTTAAAAGACTTAACCGGACCTATATTCACATTAGAAAGCTTATTTATGAGTTGTTGCTTGGAGAAAGTTAGTCTACGAGCTGCCCTAAGATACTTGATATCGTCTTCATATACCAAGCTATGGTTATGTTTTTCTATCAACTTGGTGACAAAGTACTTGCCATCGGGTCTCTTCTTAAGCCTAAGTTGGGCGGTACATCCACAACGACAAGATGCACGCTTCCTTCTTTTTATGACCTTCGTAGCACCTAAAGGGTTGGTTTTCTGTGTCTTATCAGTTTGAGAATCTTCGGGCTTACGATTGGGTTTAAAACCTTGTCTAACACAATAAAAGTACTTAAGAGATGGATCTTCTTTCTTATCATTTGAGTTTTTCTGCCCACCCCTTCTAACCTCAAAACCACCTTCTCTTGCATAATTTTTGTAAGCCGTTAGAGCTAGTTCAATAGTATCAAATACATCCCCTTCCTTAAGTTTATTATTAGTTTTGGGGATCCAAAATTTAGTACCGTTAGGAGTCGGTTGAAAAGTGCCAACTTGATGCTCAGGAGGTGTATAATAACCTTCAACATACGTGTCTTGTCCAATGTGAATTGCTTGAGGAGTTGATGGTTCGCCTGCTACAATAGGGATTTCGCGAGGGCTTAATGGTTCGCCTGCAACAACATGAGGTGTATAGAAACATTCATCAATTTACAAATGTTTGCAACATAAACCTGATACATGTGCATACCAATTTACAAATGTTTGCACATAAACCTGTGTCTGAAACTTGCAAAATGTGCATACCAATTTTTTTCTAAAATCAGTTTGATTATACAAAAATAGCAAAAACATAAAGCTTGTAACCAACTTGCTGATACAAATTACCAACCTATTGTAAATGCCATTTGAATCAAAAACATTGGTTACAAGATGGTATAAGCAAAAATGTAAAAAAACTACTTTAATTACTGGTGTTTTGGGTGAGTTTTATACAAAAAAAAAATTGCCCCAAAACATGAAAAACCCATTTTGCTTATACAAAAAAAATTGCCCCAAACATAAACCCAAAACAACTATCAACTTTAATCCTATTTCTAACAACCCCTATTACATATCGTTCTTAAGTATTCAAAATATATAAACTTAAGCATTTATGTACCTTCAACATCATCAACGTGGTGATTTGGAACCGGAGAATCCATGAAATCGTTCGTTAGTTGTTTTGGGTTTAGAAACCTTGGTTTGGGAATTATAGGAAAATAATATAATTGGTTCAATATGGGGTTGAATCATTGTACTAGAGATGTAACTGAAGCTATAATTTCGGGATTGATTCATTGATTACGTGCGTGAGATAATGGGGAGAGGAAGAACCGGTCATGAATACCAGATCCTTCAGAATTTGAAGAAGCAAAGTTTACCAAAATGCCCTTAATCCTATATAATTTAATTTAAATACATTTTGTTTTATATTTCTTTGTAAATTAAAACCATTGCCACATGTCTACCTATCATTGGTTCCTACTTTTATAACTTTAAGAAAGTTCTCACAAGAACTAGATTCTAGTGACCTATATAAGTTTATAAAAGTAATTTGCTAAGTTTACAAATGTTGCGGCTGCCGCTATAAAATTCTTACCTGTCAATGCTATAAATTTGTAAGGGAGAATTGCATATATATTCCTCAAAACCCTCATAATTGCATATATATCCAACCAAAACTAATAATTGCATATATATCCTTCCAAAACCTTAAAATTGTCATATATATATCCAACCAAAACTCATAATTATATATATATCATTTCAAAGCCTTAAAATTGTCATATATAACAAAATAATTATTTTAATAGAAAAAAATGTCTAATAATTATAATTGATATATAAAATGACGATTTTATAACCTTTTTTTTTTCAATTACAAATCTTTTTATTGGTTTGAATTTTATTATGTTATTTGATCTATATATATAGGATTTTACGTTTAGATGGTGCAGTTGATATTCTTATTCAAGATTCATCGATAACAAACACGGTTGAGTCGCCGAACATGGTTGCTCTTTCTTTTCTTAAAAAATAGTTTAAGGATATTTTGTAATTGTTAAAAAAATAATGACAAATAAAAATAATAATAATAATTTAATAAGTATAAATGTATAATCGTTATTTTATATATCAACTATGTGTAGTCGTTATTTTATATATTAAATTATAATTGATATATAAAATAACGATTATACCGTTATATTTATTAAATTATTATTATTATTTATTTATTAGTATTGTTTTAACAATTACAAATTATCCTTAAGCCATTTTTTATGAAAACAAAGAGCAACAATGTTCGGCGACTCAACCGTGTTTGTTATCGACGAATTTTGAATAAGAATATCAACTGCACCATCAATCATTCCATATAAACGTAAACTCATATATATATATATATATATATATATATCAAATGACATAATAAAATTCAAACCAATAAAAAGATATTTTGTAATTTAAGAAAAGAATAAGTTATAATCGTCAATTTATACATCAATTATTAGACATTTTTCTATTAAAATAATCATTTAGATATATATTACAATTTTAAGGATTTGAAAAGATATATATGCAATTATTAGTTTTTGTTGGATATATATGATATGTTTAAGGCTTTGGAAGGATATATATACAATTATGAATATTGGTTAGATATATATGCAATTATGAGTCTTTGGAAGAATATATATGACAATTCCCCCAATTTGTAAATATATAGCATGGGATGCTCTTAATTCCTCATCTATAAATTATTTACTTTGGTAGTTTGTTGTTATATGAAAAGTTAACACTTAAGATGGTGCAATATTAGGCCATAAGTTTTCTAATATCATGTTTACGCGTATTTGTTTCTGCAATTTATAAGATATAAAAGCAATATAAAAAGTTAGTGTCGTCTAAGAATCAAGCTACTTGTTTAAACTGATATTTGAAATTAGTAAGGTTAAGTTGTTTTTGATGGTGATCATATGTTGTATAATTAACCGTCCACTAAATAATTTAGTTTTTATACGACAACTTTTGCTTCTAAGTACCTTTATTCATTCTTGGATTAGCACTAACAGGTTCACTTTTATTAACTTCAAATATAATCTTTAATAACAAGCTTTACTCATTCATAGAATTTGTGTGATCGAGAACCGGAAACAGACGTATACAGAAGGAAGTGAAGTTTGATATTGTCCCACATCGATAAATGAAAAAAATATTAAAGTGGTTTATAATTGAAACATGAAGGTGATATTTTTTAAAGTCATGTGTCTGCTTCGAATGTGTTCTTTGGCATTTTCGTTGCAGATACAGTCCTTTCTTTTTTATGCTACTTTATTATGTTATTTGTTTTACGGTTTTTTTTAATCAATTCTTATCTAGATTAATGAATAAAAAGACATAGTACTTCGGTATTTCTGTACAAGTCATTGGATCATTGGATGCCATGATTTACATTTTTGATATCGAACTATGATGAACAAGTGGCAAATTGACGATGAATCTAAGAAACTATAAATTTTAGGAAAAAAATTATAAATTCATAACGTACTTTAAACAAAACTCATTATGCTCTATCTACTTCACTTATTGTCATAATACATAACCGTTTTCATTTTATTCGGTTATTTTCTGTCCGTTTTTATCAGTTTTCGTACGTTTTATCTGTTTTTATCCGGACATATTAAAATGAAAACAGATAAAAACAGATAAAAATGGATAAAAAATGTTTATCCGTTTTTATCTGTTTTTATCCGGACATATTAAAATGAAAACGGATAAAAATGGATGATTTACGAAAACGGATAAAACGGATAAAACCGGACAGAAAATAACCGAATAAAATGAAAACGGTTATGTATTATGACAATAAGTGAAGTAGATAGAGCATATTGAGTTTTTTTTGTAAAGTAAGTTATGAATTTATATCTTTTTTCCTAAATTTTAAGCAATATATCTGCTACTAATTTTTTATGAGTATAACTTAATTTTATGTTTGTGGAATGTCACTTACATATCCTTGATCACAAAATAAAACTCTTTTATTCCAATAAATAAAATTTTGACTAAAATACACGGTTGGTCCCTAAACTTGGTCATATGCTTCGCGTTGGGACAAACCTGGGCATTATCATCGCCACAGGTCCAAAACATGGCTTTTATATGCCAAACTCGTCCCTTGACCAAGTCAATGTCTGATTTTTGTAATGTAGTCTAGTGTATATTAGTCCATACACATTTATACTTTGATAACACATTTATATTTTAGCTCTTCATCTTTAACACATTTACTTGAACAGTAATAACATTACTGAAAGTCACTATAGGCAAGTGTTTCAACATGTTTAACACAAAGGTTATGTAATTATCGGATTATCCATACAAAATCTTCCAGGAAGAAAACAAGAATTTTGTATATATGAGTCTTAGTCATACAAAATCTTAAAAACCCAAACTCTTTGTCTTTTGAAGCTTCAGGCTTCTTATGTCTTGTATCCATCTGCATTTTGTGTGTTGCCTCATGTTGTCTCTGCCTCTACGTAGTCATACCTGCAAAAGGGCCTGAATTCACCATGGCCACCATACCTGCAGTAGCCATAGCTTTAGAAGGGAGTAACATACCACTCATTTTGAATCCTACTAACTTCAAGTATCATGTAATAAAGAAGAGGACAAGGGTAGAACTGTAAACAATGTTTTGAAACCCGGGTCGACCCGGCCGGGTTAACCGGTTGGACCGGTTCCGGGCTAAAAAACGGGTCAAAATAACCCGGGTTTCTAAAACTGGGTTAACCGGTTAGACCCGCCGGGTTTTGAGTGACCCGGGTCAACCCGGTTCTCGAAACCCGACCGGGTTTTTTTTTTTCAAATTTTTTTATAAAAACCGGGTTGACCCGGATTGACCCGGTGGTTGAACCGGTTGACCCGGTGGTCGAACCGGTTGACCCGGTTATATTTTTTATATATTTTTTAATGGAAAACCGGGTTGACCCGGCGGTCGAACCGGTTGACCCGGTGACTCGACCGAGTTGATTGTAAACCCGGGTTTCAAAACATTGACGGTAAAGACCTGCATGTGAATGTCTGATCTTAAAATTTTCATCACGAAAGACTCTACCATAGATGGACTCATTTCCTTTCCCATTGCCATAGGCAATATCTTCACCTTGAATCATGAATCCAGGTATGATTCGATGGAAATGCACTCCTTTATAGTGTAACGGTTTACCACTCCGACCCTTTCCTAATTCCCCTAATTCCAGAAAGAAACATAAAAGGTTAGATGCAAAGAATATGAACCAAAATTCATTCTTCTTCGTTTTCTGAATGTGGGTAATAGGGAGGTAGATGATATAAAGAACGCTGCAAGAGTTGTATTTTTAATCTACTAAATTATGAAACATCAGATACCTGTGCAAAGAGCTCGAAAATTTTCTGCAAAGAAAAAGGTACTCATTGATTAGATAAAGAATCAAAGATCAAGTAAAGAAGTCAAACAGGGGTTGAAGGTTTACCGACAGTTGTAGGTACAACTTCACCATACAATCCAATTACGATACGTCCTGTAGTACAAGCAAAAGGTAAACCCCAATGAGTTCATAATAAATGTATTGAATAAATTTCAAAAAGAGAAAACTTTTGAATTCATCGAGTTGGTCTAGCCGTTTATTTAGTTGAGCAAAAGGAAAGCTAAACTAAGTATACATATCATTCATGTGCAAAAGTGAAGTTTTAAGGCAAAAGAGGCAGTTGCAAATTTCATACGTAAATCACCAATGCAAATCATAATCCATTCCTTAGAAGCAAAGAGCCATACCTAATCGTTGCTTATCAATATCAACATCGAGAAATACTCTATGGGTAATCTCATGCACCTCTGGCACTGTATCTTCTTCCTGAACACAAAGTAGGTTATTTCCAGCAGGTTAGCATAAAGAAACAACATGAATAGCCACCAACCACCCAAGACACTATCTTATAGGACTCCAATGTTAAGATATTATCTTATGACATAAAACAGGATTATCATTTAGATATGCTTTTAAAAAAAAGATTAGCATCCTTCAAGGGTAGGCAAGCACATCGATATAAAGTAGTACTAAACTAGCCATAGCAACCAAAAAGTCAAGATGCCGGCACACTACAGTATGAAGCACACAGGTCCTAAACGTATTTATGCATTAAAGCAAACCTATACATATGAACTTGTAGAATTCCCACAAAATGGTAATTATTCTAAGATCCATAGCAAAAGACAAAGTCTTCATGCCAGAGAGCCAACGATACTTACAAACGATGTTTCTGTAGTCAATGATTAACCATACGACTATTACAAAAATCAGAATACTACTGAACACCAAGTGATATGGTATTCCCGTGTTCTGTAGTCAATGATCCCCTGTTCACGCTAGCCTAAATTCGAGCCTTTCTTGCTCTGATGTACGTGTATCGGTATTCCCGTGGTTGTTTCCCCCATCCTAAGATGTTTACCTAGCTAGGTTTGAACCCGGGCCTCCATATAGGTATACTTTTCCTAACAATTAATCTGTTTCAATCTCTAGAGTCTAGACAATAACAGAAACACAAATTCATGTCAAGTACAAATATCATCAAAATCTACATTCTAATGTTCAGAAACTTCCACATACCAGTATCTCACAGCTTTACACTTGGCACAGCGCGTATTCGTAGGCGAAAAACAAACCGCGCACTGATTCAATCCTTTCACCACTCCCTTCACCATAACCTCATCTGAAACTCGTACCCTAACCGTATCAGCATCCGCAACCCTAACCTCACTCCTCACTGGCTCCGAAACATAAGCCGAAATCCTCCACGCCAAATCTGACTCTGAAACAGAAACCGCACTCCTGGAACCGTAAAAACTCTCAAATACAGCCCTATCAGCTTCCTCTCTCTCCAAAGCCAACAACCGCTTAACCTCCTCACTTCTTTCAAGCGTGTGACGCCACTTTCGCCGAACAATAAAGCCGATCAATGGCAAAATAACAAAGACAAGTACCAGGACTACCAGATTTGATAGCCCTAGATCCAAAACAACTTGCATCTAGTTCAATCAATAATTAAACCCTAATTTCACATCGATCATATAATAAATAATAATAATAAAACTTAAAACTATATATAAAAAAATAGAATTAAACCGTGTGAGATTAATGAATTAAGGAAGTGCGTGAATATATATTAATTAGGAGTTGCCTTAATTAATTAATTAAGTGTTTGTTTGGTGGATTTATTGTGTGTAAGTTAATTTAGAGGAATGATTTTGTTTTGGGGGGTGTGAAGAAAGAAAAAGAAAAATAAAGACGAAAATAATTTTGTCATACAGGTTATTTGGATTGGCGTACTGGGGAGATGATGATGTTGGGGAGTTGATGATTTGGGGAGATGAATGATTTGGGGAGATGATGACGAGGATGAAAGATGAAGGGCTAAAATATAAATGTGTTATCAAAGTATAAATGTGTATGGACTAAAATACCCTCGACTACAAAACAATAATCAGACATTGACTTGGTCAAGGGACGAGTTTGGCATATAAAGGCCATGTTTTGGACCTGTGGCGATGATAATGCCCAAGTTTGTCTCAACCCGAAGCATATGACCAAGTTTAGGGACCAACCGTGTATTTTAGTCTCAAATTTAGTTATATGTGGTAACAATGTAATAAGAACTCATGACATGTGCAAATCGAGTGTGAATTGTTCGTTGTATACGCAGAGAGTGCAGGAGGGTTGAGATGAATGGTGCGAGGAGTGGGTGTTTGGATTGAGTTGGCTCGGTGGTGTGTCCGTAGAGATTGATGAAACAGTGAAGTAGATTAATGGAACAATGAGATTGTGATTTAAATGAGATGTTTGTGTGTATGTGAGGCAATGAGATTGTGACTTGAAACAAGTTTCAAGACATAAATGTAATTTTGTCTCACATGGATGAAGCAAGAAACACAGACATAGACAACATTAATCATAATATCATGAATGTCATGATTTATGTATGTTTTTATTAACGTTTTCAAAGGAATGTGATGAGTGAGTTTGTTGGAATGTGTTTACTCAGTGAGCATACAGATAGTGTTTGGTGGGATGTTGCTAACAGATTGTACGAAGAATTGGAGATGGAGTAAAGTGAAGAGGAATGATGATATTGTTGGTGAAATGAGGTGTATGTATGTATGCACATGAGGTTGTGAGGATAAAGAAGAGGTGTTTATGTCACTTGAAATAAAAGTTTAAGGAAGGAAAAGAGTTTTGATTTTGTGATTTTGCCCCACATGGATTCATGAGCAAACTGTACATCATTATATAAATAAGACTATGAAGTAAAAAAACAACCAAAATGATTTTGAATATGTACTAAATTGTTTGCTAGTTAAATTACTCGAGTACAGAGACAATATATTTTGCTTTTCTATGTGGAAAGAATACAGCCTTCAATTTTTTTTTGGTTATTTATTTTGTCGTCTCAATTTTTTTGTTCCATTTCTTCTGTCAATTCCAATTATGCATTTAAAATGAACCAATAAACAACTTACTTCGTCTTTCTCGTGTTCTAAGATGAATTTTTAGCTTCTTTTTAATTAGTTTGGAATCTATTTTCATATACAGGCAGCACAACCACGAATCCCATCATAGAATAAGCTAGCCGAGTTAGCTAGTTTTTTGGCCTAATAAAAATATTAACTGAAATGTGTTACTTGGTTTCAAACAAGATAATATAGTTGATTTTTTATTTTTTATTTTTTAATCATTGATTTATTTATTTACGGTTTTACAAGTAGTATCGGATTATAAGGTATGAGGGAGTGGTACCCTAGTACCCTAATACCCTGAGAGTGCCACATCACCTCTATCCAATAAAAACCTTCCAACTCAAAACTACCTAATTTTACCCTAACACTACCCTAAGTCGAGGGAGTGGTACCCTAGTACCCGAATTTCATTTTTTTTTAATACATAAAATCACATACAATATTTAAAATAAAAACATACCATTTCATTAAAAATAAAAACATTACATAATACTTAAAAAAACTACAACTTAAAAATTGAAACTACAACTTAAAAATTGAAACTGCAACTTAAAAAAAAAAAAAAAAAAAAAAAAAAAACATTACATAATTTGAAATTAAAAAAAGTTGAAACTACAATTTAAAAATTGCAAGCCCATCCGTGTTTGGCCGCAAGTTCACGTTTTTGGGTAAGAACTAATTCCAACATAGCGGGATCGCGAATGTGATCATGCGGCTCCAAAAAAAACTTCATCTCCCGTTGTGTATTCTTGAACTTCGCCCCCTCGAGTTTTGTAGCCAACAATTGTTTCGCCATCTCGCTTTTTTCTTCCAAATATTGTGTCTTCTTTTGTATGTAGGCGTTGATTTCATCCGCAACACTTGAGATCGACGAGGAGGATGCGGCTTGCTTCTTTTTCATTTTTCTTGATTCAAGTGGAGGGGTGGGGTATTCATGTCGGGAATGGTGTTGCTTGCCGATTCATACTCCCCCGACTTCCTTTTTGAAGAATTGCTTGTCGCACCGGCAATATCTTGAAAACATTCTTGCTCCGTCCATTTGTCATGACCTCTGACAATATCCCACGCCCTGGTATGAGTAAATTGTCTTTTTTTTTGCTGTATAGTAATCCGACTCAGCTTGTCTCACCACGTCCAAGTCGTTGCACCCACTAGCCTTAGCACGTTTCTACATTATATACAAAATAATGTAATTGTAAATAAAAAGTATAGATTATGTAAAATAAAAAGTATAGCTAAAACAAAATAATGTAATTGTAATTAATAAAGTATAGATTATGTAATTGTACCGCTTGGAGGTAGTAGCCGTTGAAAATACCCATGGCCGTGTTCATTGCTCTCCACTTGGTATTCAACGCATGAAATGTTCGTGAACTCAAACCCAAAGTTGCCTCGTAATGCTCGAGAATCCGTTTCCAAAAACCGTCGGACTTTTGTTCATTACCGACAACACCACATTCGGAGATTTGAACCCATGCTTTCGCCAAAGCCTCCTCTTGTGCCGGCGTCCAAACTTCACGGGGCCTCCTCCCGGCGAAAGCTTTTTTCTTCCCTCTCGGATCGACTTCTTGAACCTCCTCATCTTCGTCTTCTTCGTTTGGTAGTGGTTGTGTTTCGGGTACGTACTCTACGTCTTCATCAATGTTTTCGAACGGGGAAAACTCGCTTGTAGTAGTGATGTTGTAGTGTTGTGGATTCATTTGAGGAGGACCTATATTATATTGGTAAAATTGATGTGGAGATTGGGGTTGTGGAACGTAAAATTGATTCGGGGATGGTTGAGAATAAAATTGGCTAAATCCTAACGGAGTTTGTTTTGGTTGTTCGGGGATGGTTGAGACAGACCTTGACGCGAGGTGAAAGTTTTTTTACCTCTCCTTGGATCCATGGTTTTGTGTTTTTGAAAGATTAGTGTGTGTTGTTATTTGTGTTTTGTGTGTTTTTATTTTGAAAAATGATTGAATGGTTTGGTGTTAAATAGGATTTTTTTTTTTTTTTTTTTTTTTTTAATTCATGGCTAAACTAGCCGTTTGAAGCAAATACACGCTCCCCCCAACGGATATATTTTCAATTTACTCAACAAATACACGCGGGTTCCGAGCTCGAATTTGCTACACGATTAGGGTACCCGATCTACACGGGGCGGTGTACCCGCTCGAATTCAACTACTCGATGGGGTACCCACTACCCACTCCGTCCTCCCTAAGATATTTATTAATCAACATTCGAATTTTTTTAGTTTTCTTTGACTTTGTCAAATAAAATCAAAGCCTTACGTTTTATTGTTTTATTCATATGTTCCATAGTAGTATTACTTATTGATGTTTGATTATGTAGTTACAATATAGCTTATTGAATTAAAAAAAAGCAAAACATGTTCATACGATTCATATATATATAGTTATGACGAGTGTAATGTAAAAGACACAGGTACAAATAAAATGGTATTTGACATGTTGCCACGTATTTTTATGTTACATGGAATTTGATATGCTTGGTCACAAAATAACTCTTTCTTGTTCCAAAATAAATAAAATGGAGGTGATATTTACACGGAATACTTTACTTTGCACACGGTAAATTAAAAGGAAAAGACTATTGTGTCCCTGTATCTTATTTTTAACGTTTTATTTGACATTGTTTAAATTACTTCCAGTTACATCTTATCCTCACTTTCACAGATCCACCTCCGAGCGTCATAAATATTAAAATCGAATAAGCATGGTTATCTCATTCTTGTAGTCACACCATTGAGTATTTTAACAGTTTTATAGTTCACTTAATTTGAGGATTGGCGAAATTCAAGTTTTAGGGGAGTAAAAATGTGCCTTTTACTTTCGGTTCAATTATATTCATCAATGTCGCTGATTATTTAAAGCTAGTGTAGGATATGAAAACAGGCATATTCTTGTTGCTTCCTTTACACCAAGAATTCATATTTCCAACCCTAATTCAAGAAGTAACTGAATTTCTGAAAATGGTTTTATGTGATATACTTAAGTTTGATTTGATCCAATCTATTTCAATCGACATTCAGTTGATAGTCACATATTGACGGCAATTATCAACGCAATCGGTTCACTTCGTTCACTTCTTAGACACATCGAAATCATCAAATGTTTCAATGTTTCACATCGTGAACATAGTCAAAGTATCCTAAAACTTAGAAATCCACCCTACAAACATTGGCGAGTGGCGTCAGTTGGTCGACTGGAAAAAGTTATAATTGAACTGCGTAATGAAGGTGTGGATTTAATTATATGCGATGGAAGAGAAACGATTGTATTTGGAATGTATGGTCAAAGAGGTAGTGAAAGAAAAGGTCATACACAAGTCTTGAGGGCATTAAAGTCTTTACAAGTCAATTTGCCGTGTGCGAAACAAAAACATCCGTGTTAATATCATTATCCTAAATAAAATTTAGTTGTATGTGGTAGCAATGTCATAGAAAAAAATGGTTACACACATGAACTTAATTTTGTTATTATCGACGTTAAACGAACATTAAATAGTCAATTGATGAAAAAGAACACAAAAACAAATGAGTGTTTACACAATACAAAGCTCATGACAAGTAAGTGACATCTTTCAAATGCTATATATTGGATTTATTGGATGCGTCTTAATTTGAGTATCTATCAATGTCGTTTTTAGCTTGAAAGTGATCGCTTGTAGTACGTGTTATGTTTTAAATGCATAGACCTAGTGATGGACATTGAAAATATCTATACTACTTATAATGCACGAAGGTATTTCACTCTTAATTTTAAGACGTACAAGACAATAAGCATGGTTTACAATAATTTAATAACCTAATTTTCAGAATTACAACAAAGTAAGCATATTGTACAACAAAATAAAACGTGGTGTCATTTTAAGACCAAAATTCTATCAAACAACATTAACCAAAAATTACAACCATTTAAGCACAATGTACAATAGCTGCAACAAATTTTCAGATTTGCAACAAAATAAGATAGTGTACAACAAAATAAGCATGATGTAATTTTCAGACTTATTTTCAGACTTACAATATTAATGCTATTAAAGTGGTCAATGCTATTAATGACTATAATGACTACTACTTACAAGAAAAAAACATAGTGTACAACACTTTAATGCACATAATTTTATGACGTACAAGACAAGAAGCATAGTGTACAACAAAACACCACATTAATGCTATTTAATGTAGTTAATTATTTAACTGGTCAATAATTACAATTAATACAGTTATTAAAACACCCCTTAAATAAGAAATACAAATTATCAAGCATATTGTACAACCAAATTAAACAAAATTCCTGCATTAAATTTCACTACTACAAATAATAAAGCACATTATACAATTATTCAAGCCCGAACGGGCAACGGGTCAAATGGGCTTGAGCCCGAACGGGCTGGACCAAACGGGCTCGAGCCCGAGTAGACACGGGCCAACGGGTTCGAGCCCGAATGGGCACGGGCTATACGAAATTCTTGATATCCATAAATTTATTGTTAAAAAGAACATAACAAACTAAAATACATTATACATCGAAATTTTTTATTTCAGGGTACCCGCCGCTGCAATGCGCAGGTACCCTGCTAGTTTTAAATAATAAATGTCGGTCATTAAAGTGTACCACACCTACGAAATAAAACTAACCACAATTCCTTAAACTAACTTACAATACCACTCAGATGTAAAGTTTCTATTTGCCTCGAATCGATTTAGTCATTGCAATGACTGTTGTAGCCGTGCATTTCCTTAAACTAACTTGGATACTTTTCGTAAAATGTACATTTGAATTTTATGCCTTTTGAAAGAGATGGTCGACAGATACCATGGGAAGTATCAATTATAATCTTTGGCTTGTTCTTCTTATGTCCCGGAATATATGTCACGATTCATGGTTGCTTTTGTTAATATGTTTAGAGGAATGTGACATGTGATTGAGTTTCTTGGAATGTGATGAGAGTACATATAGTGGAGTGAACATACTGATAGTATGTGTATGTCGTGGAGAGGATGAAAGGGATGAGATGCATGTGAGGAACGGGTGTTAGGTTGAGTCGTTGGTTGTGATGACGAGGAGGGTGAAGTTGAACAATGACATTATGTTATTGTGTGTGAAATGAGGTGTTTGAGTGTGTGTATGCGAGGGTGTGAGGATGAAGATATTGTAGACTTGTAGTAAACAAAAGCTTGAAGAAGGATAAGAGTTTTTGTTTTGTGAGTTTCTCCCACATAGTTGGATAAACAAACTCGAATGCAATATATAATTAAGATGATAGGGTAATAAATCACAAACGGGTGATTGATTTGCTTATGACTTTACTTACGTGAATTGGTGGTTTGTTTGTTTGTTTTACTTTGTGATGGTAACAACTAGGAGATTTTTACCTTTTATGAGATTCTTTTTTTACCTCTGTGGGATATGACTTAAGGTATTTTAATCTATTTTTTTGGGGACACAAGTTAGAAGATACTAGTGCAAACTAGGCTTAGCCCATCATAGATTGTTATTTAAGGAACTAATCAACGATAATTTCACTCCGATATTTACGTTATATAACAAGCTCAGTTGTGACTCGATGGATCGAGGATGAAAGGAGAGTGGAGCAATGACATTGTTGGTTATCTAGGGACTGGTATCAACTTTCCAATTTCTCGATACATGCAATTTTTTTGGAATAAAACTTACGCTTAAGATTTTATGGTTTCTTAATCTTGCTTCTTAAATAATCATATTTAGTGTCTTTGATTTTATGCATATCTAAGTCAGCAGAATAAACACTAAGCGTCTATGTTGTTTTCACCCCCTTTTTAGAATCTTTGGCTTTTTCTCCACATAGTCTGGCCACGTATGTAATGGTTCATGATTGCTTTTGTAAATATTTTGAGGAATATGACTTATGAGTTTGTTGGGATGACGCCACCCGTGCCGCTGTTCCATGTGCAGTTTTGTGTGCTAGGTGTTCCATTTGATGCGTGGAGAGTGTGGGAGTGGGTGTGTTGGAGTGGGTTGGCTCGGTTGTGACTCGGTGGAGGATGATGAGGAAAGTGAAGTGGTGGTGAGATGAGGTGTTTGTGTGTGTATAGAAGACGATGTGAGGGTGGAGATATGGTGGTTAAGCCTTGAACAGAAGCTTGAAGTAGAAAACGAGTTTTGGTTTCGAGACTTTGTTCCACATCGATGAAAGAATAAACCTTAATAAAATTTATAAAAAAATAATAAAAAAATTTATTATTAATGTGATTAAAGTAATTCTATATGATCATGTTTAAGTGGCTTTACTAAAAATCTCTTCATAATATTCATATCGGTTTTCTTGCGACGTAAAATCAGAGGTATATAAATCCAGACAAATCTTTTTTATTATTTAACGGTTAACTAAAGTATATATTTACAAGCTAATTTTTTGCATGAAAACGACTAATTTTTTGCTGCGAAGTATGTGATTTATTAATTAATGGAGTCTTCAAATCTAAGTAATCTGCCACTAATTAATAAGTAAACAATGTATTATTTTTTTTACGAGTATCACTTTACATGAACTGAATTCAAATACAATAAAATGGTATGTATCCCCATGAAATTACTTACATGGAATGTCACAAATTAAAACTTTTCCTCTTTTAAACAATAAGATCTAACTATACATTATAACAAATATTATGAAAAAAAAAAAAAAAAAAAAAAAAAGAAAAAAAAAGAAAAAATTACATGTGCAAATTGAGTGTGAGGTGTTCATTGGGTACGTGGAGCGTGTAAGAGTGTTGAGATGAATGTGAGTAGCGAGTACTTTGGTTGAGTTCGCTGTGGGGTGATGAGGTGTAGTGACATGGTATGTAATATGTGGTGGTTTTGTGACTTTGTCGCACATCGGTGAATGAGCAAACACCAAAGCAATATATATTGAGACTAAGAATTTACTTATCAATATGTCACTTGGATCAAGTGAATTATCATATCTCTTCACTTGATAGAAGTTTCATTTTTTTTAAAGCTTATTTGATTATAATCTAGCGTGTTGAATAAAGAGACATCATTCCGTTTGTGGTGTTTAGTTGCGACTTATTTTTTTATTTTTATTTTAGCATGGCCGAGTGAAAAGGGTATTCGCTCAGCAGGCCAAGTGGTCAATGTCCTCTTAATATAGCAAATTAGCATGATTTAATTACCCCCATGAAGATATCTACATATTCTTACCATTAGGTTTACTTTATGTTGGATTAAAAGATTTCTTGAATCTAAACCTCTAAGATATATGAGATGTGTTAATTTAGTATGAGTCATTGACCATGTAATGAAAATCAATCTTGCGGACAGAGTCCCCGATTATCACATGTTTGAATTATTAGTCAGTTTGTCACTCTTGTATAATTAGTTAATTACAAGACCACAAAAATAGTGATAACAAAAATTTAAACATGAACTTGATTTTGTTGTTCTCTCACGTTAAATATACGTTAAGTTGAAGAAAAAGATAACACCGCTCCCCACTGTTTAGCCTTTCACCCATCGTATAGTTGCTTAACCCGATCAAGCTAAAGTCTATTTTGCAACTCTACTCATACTAAAATGGACTCTCACTTTCATTAGGAAGGAACAATGAACAACAATACTTATACATATGAGTGTACACATTATGTAACGGCTATATATTTTTCATGCTAAATTTCTTTGTGCGTAGAACTAAGTATATGTAAGCGTTTAGAGTATCAAAATCATTTTATTCAATGTGATGGACATTGAAAAACTAATTAATTATAAGAGCCACAATCCATATATGCGACTCATAAATAGTGTTTTTAGTTACCTCAAACTCACTTGAATATTTCATAAAATATATGTTTTGCCTTTTGAAAGACATGGTCGACTCGACTTATAGCAAGCGAAGTACCACTAATCATTTATATATGATTACATTATTTGAATATTTGACTTTTTCTTCATATGACCAAGTGTTATGTTTTGAATGCATAGACCAAGTGATGGACATTGAAAATATTATAAATAATAAATGTCGGACATTAAAGTGTACCACACCTACGACATAAAACTAACCACAATTCCTTAAACTAACTTACAATACCACTCAGTTGTACTGTTTCTATTTGCCTCGAATCGATTTAGTCATTGCAATGACTGTTGTGGCCGTGCATTTCCATAAACTAACGAGGGGCCGGAAATACCACTAATCATCTATATATGTTGGTTTTCATCACCTTATTTGAATCTTTGGCTTGTTCTTCATATTACAAACTATATATGTCATGATTCATGGTTGCTCTTGTTAGAATTAAAAATAAAAATAAAAATGTGAGTGGTGATCGAGTTTGTTGGAATGTAACGAGAGTACATATAGGCAAGGGTGAAATCGAACAACGACATTATGGCCTTGTGGCTGAAATGAGGAGTTTGTGTGAGGTAGTAGACAAAAGCTTGAAGAAAGAGACGAGTTTTGACTTTGTCCCACGTAGATGGATAAATAAAATCTAATGCAATATATAATTAAGATGATAGTTTGATAAGTTACAAATCATTGTCAACCTCTGTATAACTTTAATACATGGGTTGGTGGTTGTTTGTTTTACGTTGTATGATAACAACCAGGTGTTACGTTTTCTTTTTGTATGAAACAATTGTCTTTCTTTTACCTTTGTAAGATACGAATTAGGGTATTTTTTGTGGAACACGAGTTGGTAGTCTTCATGATTCCAATCTTGCTATGTTGGGTAAATGGTGGTGGCTGTTTGTTTTACGTTATATGATAACAACTAGGTGTTACGTTTTCTTTTTGTATGAAACAATTGTCTTTCTTTTACCTTTGTAGGATACGAATTAGTGTATTTTTTGTGGAACACGAGTTGGTAGTCTTCATGATTCCAATCTTGCTATGTTGGGTAAATGGTGGTGGCGTTTTCACTCAAAACAAAATACACTTTGGAAAAACATTATTATTTCTATCCATGTGATAAATGGTTGTCTCGACTTAGAATCTAATAACTCACGACTTTCATATAGCCCATTGAAATCCATAGCAAACCTCCACAAATATTTTTTTAGAGCAAACATTAGTTTACATTCTGTTTTTAGAAGAAAAGTGGGGGGACGGCTCGACTTTTAAATTTTGGAACGAGCTATGGATTGGAGAACTATGCTTAAAAGACATTTTTCTAGGCTATATCTACTCGATACAAATAATAATTGCACCATTAATGAAAGATGTATCCATTCAAATGGAACTTACTCTCACTGTTGGTTGTGGCGTCGAGCTCCCACACATGGTCCAGAGGCATAACAATTCAATGCTGGAGACTGCAACAATTTTCTCCATCCAACTTTCAAGACAAATGGGTTTGTATTCTTGAAAACTCTAAAACCTATCAAGTGAGCTCTATGAGAAAATTCATTGAAGAAAAGAGCTTGGATATGGCTACTGCTCAAACTCGTTGGAGCAAGAATCTACCAATCAAACTCAATGTCTTTACATAGCGTTTGGTTAGAGATAGGTTGCCAACCCGTTTCAATCTCGACTTACGCGGCATTGATGTTGACTCAACTAGAAGTCCGATATGCGAAGAGGCAATCGAAACATCTCAACACTTGTTTGTGGAATGCACCATAGCCTCCTCTTTGTGGTCTATGGTAGCAACTTGGTGGGGGTTCGCGGACTTTCCTGAACTTCTTGGAGACTTGATCCAATGGGGTGACTCGGTTACTTACAACAAGCCCATCAAAGCTTGTTTTGACTGGGTGATTCAAATTACGTTATGGACCATATGGAATTACATGAATAAGCTTTGCTTCGACCTAAAGCCAACCCGTACGTAAGGATATTTTACGAGATGAGATCAAAATCCTATCTCATTCTTGGATCCTTAATAGTAATAGAAAACTCAATCCAACATGGATTAATTAACTTGTTTCTTGTAAACCATCTTTTCTAGCATCTTACTAGAAAGATTTTTTTAAATACAAATAAATTGTTTTTAAAAAAAAAAAAAAAAAAAAAAAAAAAAAAAAAAAAAAAAAAAAAAAAAAAAAAAAAAAAACTGTTGCAAATTAGGTTAAGCTAATATCATTTCGAGCATGATAAGACGTGAACATCAAAAGGTAGCGCCCCATGTTGTTACTTCAAATAAGTTACATGTTTATCTATCAAGATCAAACTCATATATCTATATATTTTAAAATTATTCTAAGCTTTATTTAGAAAGTGAACATAAAACAACTTAAATGGATTATATGATATTATCATCACACCATGAACCACTTTTCTAACAATAAGTTAAAGAATTGAAAATTGCCTATGGATTACATGCATAGTCTTCGAAGGCACCTTTGTCATTTAATTGAATAACATTAGAGTTCACTTTCGTTTTAATTTAATCGTGACCGATGTTATTCGAAAAATAGTTATGACGTCAAAATATAACAATAAGTTAAAGAATTGAAAAGTGTCTATGTAGTTTTGGCGATATAACAATAGTCTTCGAAGACGCCTTTGTCATTTATTTGAAGAACATTAGAGTTCATTTGTGAAGTTATCAATTAGAATTGTCACAACAAATGCATGTATTCAATGACTTATAAAACGTATAATACGTACATTTGTGAAATTCTTCTTTTTAATTGTTATATTTTTATTTACTTTATAGTTATACATTTTCCGGTGTATAAAGAAACAACTTACATTTGTTGGTTTCTATCCTCACAATAAAGCTTCAATTCATTTCCGGATTTAGTTTATAAATGTGATGTAATTCTCAGGAACATTATTCATCAGAGCATGGGGCATACTTCAATATGATTACTTGAAAGATAACTTTGTAATACACAACACATGTAGGTACAAAGCCATCAATATGACAAGCTATAAAGTGGCGCAAAATTAGAGATTTATACATTGAATCGTATCTCTATAGTATACATGCCTAATGGTTTACCATTCGTTCAGATACAATTTTAGTTAAATCTATACTTTAACTATTAAGTAAACATCAATAAGCAGTTATGAGGTAGTCCCGATCGGTTCTCATTACAGAAATCAATAATATGAATATGCTCTCATTATATCGAGTATATACATGTTAGTTACATATAGATAACTAGCTTATAAGACTCGTTGACACCGGGTTATTTTTAAAAAAAATAGATAAATGAGATGATAATAAAAGTAATAAGATGAAAAAAGATGTTGCAAAAAGATGAAAAATTAGTATGTAAACAAAATAAGAAAAATAATGAAAGAAAACAAATAGTGAATCTGTTATTTATTAATATGAAGTCATAAGTAAAACATTTGTGTGAATTACAATAAACATGTAAAAAACAAATTCGTATCACATTAAGTGAATATCCGAACATACCTGTTGATAACTGATCAAAGACCGTAAAGAACCACTTTATAGAATACATTTGTAGTAGTCTTCAATAAATTACTATCGGCATCAGAAATAACAACCTTCAAACCCTTTTTGCTTTTTACGGGTGAAAGAGCCACATATAATTGTCCGTGTGTGAAAACAGGACGTGGTAGGTATAAACCAACTTTCGAAAGTGATTGTCCTTGGCTCTTGTTTATCGTCATGGCAAAATAAACTGACACAGGAAATTGTTTGCGCACGATCTTGAGTGGTAAATGTTTATCCGATGGAGTAATTTTTAACCTTGGAAGTATAACCGTATTCCCAAAATGTGTTCCGTTAATTATTTTGTGTCGCCCTGAAAATTATATAATGTTGTGTCCCGTGGAATCCACGGGTTTTTAGTAGAGTTATTGCAAAAATTAGGAAAATTAGTGTGTAAACAAAATAAGAAAAATAACAAAAGTAAAAAAGAGTGAATCAGTTATTTATTAATATAAGGTAATAAGTCAAGTACAATAATTGTAAGTAATAATGTAATAAACAGCAATTCACGTGGTCTTCAATCTTGCAGCCTTTAAAAACAAAGCGTATGTAGTGGGAAGTTGATGAACTGGTAAGCCAATAAAAATTCGTCGAGAACCTAATAAAGCATAAAAAGATGGTGTAAATAAAACATTTGTGTCAATGATAAAACATGTAAAAAAACAAATGCTTATCGCATTATATGAATATCCGTACATACCTGTTGATAACTGATCAAAGACCGTGAACAACATCTTTGTAAACTACATTTGTAGTAGTCGTTGATAAATTACTATCGGCATCAGAAATAACAACCTTCTTTGGCATTTTTTAGATGAATTATTATTTTTTAGATTATTGTTTTTTATGGCCAGGACTGGATTTACTTCCTATATGGTCCATATTAAACTTTTTATTTGGCATTTTTTAGATGAATTGTTATTTTTTAGATGATTATTTTTTGATGAGCTGGACTGGTTCTACTTCCTATATGTTCCATATTAAACTTTTTATTTGGCATTTTTTAGATGAATTGTTTTTTTTTTAGATGTTTGTTTTTGATGAGCAGAACTAGATATACTTACTATAAGGTCCATTATTAAACTTTTTATTTGGCATTTTTTATAGGGAAAATGACAAAAAAATGCATCGAACTTGACACTTGTTGTCATTGTGTGTAGCCAACTATTTTTTTTTTCATTGTAACACAAACCTTTTGGATTTTTGTCATTGTATGTAGCCAGTTAGGTGAATTTGTGTTATTGTATGTACCCAGTCAGGCTTAGCGTTACATCGTTAGTCCTTTTATATTAACGGCCGTTAGTAAATAACTTCAAAATTTCGTTCTCTTACGTTTTTATTCGTTTTCATCCGTTATTATACGTTTTTGTCCGTTTTTTATACTTTTTTGTCCGTTGCTTTTTCCCGTTTTTTACGTTTTCGTCTGTTTTCTTACATTCTCGTCCGTTTTCTTACGTTTTCGTCCGCTTTTATACGTTTTCATTCGCTTTTATACGTTTTAGTCCGTTTTTATAAGTTTTCATCCGTTTTCGTCCGTTTTCATCTGTTTTTATAAGTTTTCATACATTTTCGTCCGAAAAAGTAAGAAAATGAACGAAAAAGTAAGAAAACCAACGAAAGCGTATAAAAAAAGATGAAAATGTTAGAAAACAGACGAAAACTTTAAAAAAACAGACGAAAATGTATAAAAACAGTTGAAAACGTAAGAAAACGGATGAAAAACATATAAATACGAATGAAAACGTAAAAAAACGGACAAAACGCATAAAAACGGATGAAAACGTAAGAAAACAGACGAAAACGTATAAAAACGGACGAAAACGTATAATAACGGACTAAAACGTAAGAAAACGTAAGTAAACAAACAAAAATGTAAAAAACGGATGAAAGCATTGGACCAAAATGTATAAAACGGACGAAAAAGTATAAAAACGGACGAAAACGTATAATAACGGACTAAAACGTACGAAAACGTAAGTAAACAAACGAAAATGTAAAAAACGGATGAAAGCATTGGACCAAAATGTATAAAACGGACGAAAAAGTATAAAAACGAATGAAAACGTATAATAACGGATGAAAACGAATAAAAACGTAAGAGAACGAAAATTTAAGTTATTTACTAACGACCGTTAGTAAATAAGGACTAACGATGTAACGCTAAGCCTGACTGGGTACATACAATAGCACAAATTCATCTAACTGGCTACATACAATGACAAAAATTCAAAAGGTTTGTGTTACAATGAAAAAAAAAATAGTTGGCTACACACAATGACAACAAGTGTCAAGTTCGATGCATTTTTTTGTCATTTTCCCTTTTTTATATGAATTGTTATTTTTTAGATAATTGTTTTTTATGAGCAAGACTAGATCTACTTCCTATATGGTTCATATTAAACTTTTTACTTGGCCTTTTTTAGATGAATTGTAATTATTTCGATGATTGTTTTTTGATGAGCAGAACTGGATCCACTTCCTATATGCTCCATATTAAACTTTTTATTTGGTATTTTTTAGATGAATTGTTATTTTTTAGATGATTGTTTTTGATGAGCAGGACTTGATATACTTCCTATATAGTCTATGAGTTGAGATCCATATAGAACTTATATTTGTCATAGAACCAATGGACCAATCATAGCCATCCATTTTTTATCTAAATCATTTTCCACCTTTTTTTTTAAAACAACATATTTTGCGAACGGTAAATCTTCAAGCTACAAAAAATACACCATCATGACGAGAATTAAATTATCTTTCTATAGATATGCATTGTTATATACTTTCGACGAAGTTTTTTTTTTAAATTTCGCCCAGAAAAATCACATGTGATTTGTAAAAATCACATGTGATTTTTAAAAATCATATGTGATTCGTAAAAATCAAATCACATGTGATTTTAACAAATCACATGTGATTTTTACAAATCACATGTGATTCTTCTGGACGAAATTTAAAAAAAAAAGTTCGTCGAAATATATAACAATGCATATCTATAGAAAGATAATTTAATTCTCGTCGAGATGGTATGATTTTTTTGGCGTAACGATTAACGGTTTGTGAGATATTTAATTTTTAAAAAAATGGTGAATATATTTTAATAAAAGAAATGAGGGGCTATGATTGGTTAATTGGTTCTATGACAAATATGAGTTTTATATTGAACTTTTCTCTATGGTCCATATTAAACTTTTTATTTGACATTTTTTAGATGATTTGTTATTTTTTAGATTATTGTTATTGATGAGCAGAACTGTATCTACTTTCTATATGGTCCATATTAAACTTTTTATTTGACGTTTTTAGATGAATTGTTATTTTTTAGATGATTGTTTTTTATGAGTATGACTGGATCTACTTCCTATATGGTCCATATTAAACTTTTTAGTTGGCATTTTTTAGATAAATTGTTATTTTTTAGATGATTGTTTTTATGAGAAGGACTGAATCTACTTCCTATATGGTTCATATTTAAATTTTTATTTGGCATTTTTTAGATTAATTGTTATTTTTTAGATGATTGTTTTTTATGAGCAGGACTGGATCTACTTCTTATATGGTCTATATTAAAAAATTTATTTGAAATTTTTTAGATGAATTGTTATTTTTTATATGATTGTTTTTTGATGAGCAGAATTGGATTTACTTCCTATATGCTCTATATTAAACTTTTTATTTGGGATTTTTTTGATGAATTGTTATTTTTTAGATGATTTTTTTTATGAGCAGAACTGGATATACTTCCTATATTGTCCATATTAAACTTTCTATTTGGCCTTTTTTAGATGAATTGTTATTTTTTCGATGATAGTTTTTGATGAGCAGAACTTGATCTACTTCTTATATGCTCCATATTAAACTTTTTATTTGGCATTTTTTAGATGAATTGTTATTTTTTAGATGATTGTTTTTTGATAAGCAGGACTTTATCTACTTCATATATGGTCTATATTAAACTTTTTATTTGGCATTTTTAGATGATTTTTTATTTTTTAGATTATTGTTTTTGATGAGCAGAACTGGATCTACTTCCTATATGGTTTATATTAAACTTTTTATTTGGCATTTTTTAGATAAATTGTTATGTTTTAGATGATTATTTTTTGATGAGCAGAACTGGATCTACTTCTTATATGGTCCATATTGAACTTTTTATTTGGCATTTTTTTGATGAATTGTTATTTTTTAGATGATTGTTTTTTATTAGCAGAACTGGATCTACTTCATATATGGTCCATATTAAACTTTTTATTTGACATTTTTTAGATGAATTGTTATTTTTGAGATGATTGTTTTTTATGAGCAGAACTGGATCTACTTCCTATATGGTCCATATTAAACTTTTATTTGTCATTTTTTAGATGCCAAATAAAAAGTTTAATATGGACCTTATAGAAGTAGATCCAATTCTGCTCATCAAATACAATCATCTAAAAAATAACAATTCATCTAAAAAATGTCAAATAAAAAGTTTAACATGGACCATATAGTAAGTAGATCCAGTGTTGCTTATCAAAAACAATCATCTAAAAAATAACAATTAATCTAAAAAATGCCAAATAAAAAGTTTAATATGGACCTTATAGGAAGAAGATCTAATCCTGCTAATAAAGAACAATCATCTAAAATATAACAATTCATCTAAAAAATGCCAAATAAAAAGTTTAATATGGACCATATAGGAAGTAGATCGAGTTCTGCTCATCAAAAAACAATCACCTAAAAAATAACAATTCATCTAAAAAATGCCAAATAAAAAGTTTAACATAGGTGATCCGTCTTACTTCTAGGAAAAGGCCATTCTTGCTCCAACCAATGAAGTGGTTGATAGTATTAACGATCATTTGCTTCAAACCTTTCCTGGTGAAGAAATGGTTTATCTTAGTTGTGACAACATAGATAAAAATGATTGTGGTGGTGCTATAGACCAAGCCGTGTTTTCACCGGAATTTATCAACGGTTTAAAATTTTCGGGTGTCCCAAACCATAGGCTCGCATTGAAGGTCGGTGTCCCAATAATGTTGTTGAGAAACATTAATCAATCACAAGGTTTATGTAATGGGACAAGGCTTTAAGTGACTAAATTAACGCGTGCATCTATTCAAGCCAAAATAATTAACGGAACACATTTTGGGAATACGGTTATAATTCCAAGGTTAAAAATTACTCCATCGGATAAACATTTACCACTCAAGATCGTGCGCAAACAATTTCCTGTGTCAGTTTCTTTTGCCATGACAATAAACAAGAGCCAAGGACAATCACTTTCGAAAGTTGGTTTATACCTACCACGTCCTGTTTTCACACACGGACAATTATATGTGGCTCTTTCACGCGTAAAAAGCAAAAAGGGTTAAGGTTGTTATTTCTGATGCCAATAGTAATTTATTGAAGACTACTACAAATGTAGTCTATAAAGAGGTTCTTCACGGTCTTTGATCAGTTATCAACAGGTATGTTCGGATATTCACTTAATGTGATACGAATTTGTTTTTTACATGTTTATTGTAATTCACACAAATGTTTTACTTATGACTTCATATTAATAAATAACAGTTTCATTATTTGTTTTCTTTCATTATTTTTCTTATTTTGTTTACATACTAATTTTTCATCTTTTTGCAACATCTTTTTTCATCTTATTACTTTTATTATCATCTCATTTATCTATTTTTTTTAAAAATAACCCGGTGTCAACGGGTCTTATAAGCTAGTGTAATATAAATTTTCAAATACTTGATTCATAAAAAAGAAACTAACAATTTCATATTCAAACAAAAATGCAATTGCCATTGAACAAGGGTTTTTCATTATCAAAATAGAAATATCCAACCGATACAAAGAAAATAATATTCTCGAATATCCAATTAAAAGTAAGCAAACTGAGTGTAAATCTCAAAATTAATATCTTAAAAGAAACCTAAAAACTAACAACTTTATTGTAACTTCATCAAAGCTAGCAAGCATTATGGATAACTCTTGACCTCTTTACACCCCAAGAATCTGTAAGCCAATAAAAACAAAATTGTATAAATTAATATTCAAGATGAAGGTAAACAAAAAATCTACCTAAACTTATAAGATTTATGTTGTTCCTTGATAGAACCAGAATATGTTACAAATAATGTTCTACCTCTGATCAAGAAAAGTGTAAAAAATTAAAGAACTTTCAGTGCATGAAGAGGAAGCGTACCTGTGAAAAGCATACTCAAGAAAGATTTTTTGGAGTACCTGAGTAAAAAAGAAACAAAACCTTAGCAATGAACTAATATTACTTAGCAATATTTTGGATAGGTCGTCATTTGTCCAATCATCTTCTTGAATACCTTGTGTATTAGCAAACTCATTTGCAATAACTTGTAGGAATGCCTGCATAGCAATAACATGTTCCACCGTTAGAAATGTGAATACTAATGTGTGGTATTTCAAATATTGAGAAATCACATTACCACAACTTGAGCAGCTTTGTCATTAAAAATACTACCATCCTTACGGGTACGGCTTATTTGGTACAGTTTCCCTCGTGTTAGTTGCACCCCATTCTTTTTAGTAGCCTATAACAAGAATCATATTAACTATTAAGTAAACATCAATAAGCTGTTATGAGGTAGTCCCGATCGGTTCTCATTACAGAAATCAATAATATGAATATGCTCTCATCATATCGAGTATATACATGTTAGTTACATATAGATAATAAGGGTACGTTGACGATTAATGTGTATCATGATTTATTGGGTTGTCAAATGTGTAAAATAAAAAGAAAAAAGAATTTGTTATCAATTAAGTTTTTGTTCAAACTATGTTTTTCTAGTGCTAATGTAATAAATTAATTGACATTGGTAAATTGTTGTCTCGAGTTTTAGTTGTAAAGTATTTTTGAATAGGTTAAGCTTAGAGTGTGGGAATAATTTGATAGTTTAGTATCATGGTTACTTTTGTTTGAATGTGATAGCTTGTAGCATGAAGATATGCATCTGAAAGTGGTTTTGAATACATAGGACCTCTAGATTTAGTGTTAATATATGTTAATGTTCTCAAAAGAATGTGACGAGTGAGTGTGTTGGGACGTGTTGAGAGTATGTGAAGTTGAGTGAGCATACCGATGTCTGTTGGTGGGATGTTGCCGAGAGATTGTACGTTGGCTGGCAGATGGAGTAGAGTGAAGAAGAATAATGATATTATGGTTGATATGAGGATAAAGATATGGTTGTTATGTCACTTGAAACAAAAGTTTGAGGAATGAAAAGAGTTTTTGTTTTGTGACTTTGTCCAACATGGATTGATGAACAAATTGTACATCACTATATAAATAAGATTATGGGAGTATTAAAAAAAAAATCGGCTCATGTATTAAGTGATTTGCTAGTAAATTTCTTTAGTACACGACCGGAAAATTTCCTTTTTTTACGAGAAAGTACTAAAGTCTTCTACTTTTTGTTTGCTATTAATTTTGTCGTCTCAATTTTTGTGTTCTACTTCTCCGGTTCATTCAACTTTGTTTCGTTTATTTCTGATTAAGTGTATTGGCTAAACTTGAGCTTAATTAATAGTTTATGCATTTTACATGAACAAATAAGCAATTTTTTTTCATGTTCTAAGACGTCCTTTTTAGCTTCCATTTAGAATGTTATTGATCTATTTTTATATGCAGGCAACAACAACTACGAATCCCATTATATAATTAGTTGGGTTAGCTAATGTTTTGGGAAAAAAAATATATAAAGTAAATTTGTTACTTGGTTTCAAACACTATAAATGTAATCGAATCTTTTTTTGTTTTACACTTTAACAAATAGTATCAGATTATAAGGTATTTATTAATCAACATTCGATTTTTAAACAACATAGTCATAAGATAAAAATAAACCATGCAGCGCCTCCATGCATCCAAGAGCATATCTTTAAGATAAATACATCACGTTATATCAGTTGAATTCCACATGCGTAACGTATCCACCACCTTTTTCGTTTTTCTTGAATCGTATAGTAGTCATCTTCAGCCTCATGATCTCCATGATAATATCGCACACCTGTTCTTCTCGTCTAGTATCTTTGGAATAAAGGTGGTTATTCCTCTCTTGCCATATGTAGTACGAGGAAGCGGCAAATACCAAACGACTAATATCATTTCAAGCATGACAAGACACGAAGGTCAAAAGGTAGATCCTGATGAGGACAAGATTGAGGAACTTGCGGAGGAGTACATGGAGCACATCGAGAGTCACAAGAAGCTTCGACAAGTCAAGACGTAGTCTGTGGTTTAACTACGGCGTAACCCCAAAGCCAAGATTACGCCGTAACTCTTTGTTAAATTTTGGTTTATGTTCTGTAAATCAATTACGTCGTAATTGACAAATTCAATTACGCCGTAACTCTTTGTTAAATTTTGGTTTATGTACTGTGAATCAATTACGCCGTAATTGATAAATTCAATTACGCCGTAACTGTAGTCGGGTTTGTTTCCTATTTTAGTTTTTGAGTCGGTTTTGGACGAGTTTTTCTTGCTTGTTCCCCAAGTTTGGCTTCCTATAAATATAGGGCTTGGGTTTTATGTTTATTATTCAGCTATTCAATAAAAATTCAAGACTTTGTCTTTTAAATCCCTGTGATTTGCTAAAACCTTGATAAGGTTTTGTGTTACACGCTTCCGTTCTACATCAGTTGGCATCAGAGACACGTTGATTCGATGGTAATTGGTTTAGAAGTTCTTCGTCTATTAAACATCTAGAGCTTATTAGTATCGTAGATGGTGAATAGCGCAGAAGCACAAAAAACCCGTACCGGTGGTGGGGTGCGGTCGACCGAAGACATGGATCGTGCGATTACCGATCTCGCGACCAAATTCGAGAGCTTATCCACCATACTTGAGGAAATTCGATCCACGCTCGGGAGTGGTAAACATCCAAATCGTGAGGGTGACGAACATGGTATCTATAAAAACCGTCCTAACAATGAGGGTTTCAATAGAAATCGTGCACGTAACCAATCTCCTAAACAAGTTTGGGAACATGATGACTTTGTGTCTTCGAATGAGGAAGATTATGAGGAGTTCGGTGTATGGCTAAGGGATAGGAATCCAAGACATAGGAACGTAGTTCTGAGTAATGTCCGTCAACAAGGTTATGGTGAGCGACATGGTTATCGAGTCAAGGCCGAGATTCCTAACTTTGTTGGAAATCTTGACATTGAAGCGGTGCTAGATTGGTTATATGAAGTTGATAAGTTCTTTGACATCATGGATGTTCCCGAAGAAGAGCTAGTGAAGATCGTGACTTATAAGTTACGAGGAGGCGCGGGAGCTTGGTGGCAACGTGAACAAGAAAACCATATGAGACAAGGTAAGTATCCAATCAACACGGGGCCAAGAATGAAGAGAATGATCAAAGGAAGGTTTTTACCTCTGGATGTGAAGCAAATATTATACCAACAATATCATAGTTGTGTTCAAGGGAAGAAGACCGTAGTTGAATACACAGGTGAGTTTTTAACTTTGCAAGCTCGTTGTAATTTGAGGGAAACGGAGGAACAAACCGTGGCTAGGTACATTAGTGGTTTGAATTCTTTGATTCAAGAAAAGTTGAGTTTGATGTCAATTTGGTCCGTTGACCCAGCTCAAAACTTAGCTATGAAGGCGGAGAGGTTGGCTTCTAAAACCAGAGTTGGGTTTAAAAGGTCAACGTTGGAGAGTTCAAGTACTTATGGGGGTCGGGCCAATCAAAGCCAACTTGCCCTTCCTAGTACTACTAATTCTACTACTATGACTTCTAAGGCGAGTGGAAGTGGGGTTGACAAAGGTAAGGAAGCTCAAACGGTTAAATCTAATCCTTATGCTAAACAAAAGGAAGACAAATGTTTTAGATGTGGTGAACCGGGGAATAGGTCGAATGTTTGTCCATAGAGGAATACACTTTATACACTAGAGATTGGAATGATGGAGTGTTTGGAAGATGAACTTGAGTACACGCCGCCATTGAATGGAGAAGTGGAACAAATGACGTGTGTTATTCAACGGACTTTGTGTTCGCCAAAGGTTAGTGATTCTTCACAACGTAATAAGATCTTTCAAACTAAGTTCTTGGTTAAAGAGAAGATTTGTTCCATTATTATTGATGGAGGGAGTTGTGAGAATTTGGTGTCTAAGGCATTGGTTAAAGCTTTTAAGCTACCAACCGAGCCTCATCCCAATCCATATCAAATTGGGTGGATTAAGAAGGGACCAGCGATTAAGGTGACCAAAAGTTGTAAGGTTCCTCTTGCTATTAGGAAGAACTATAATGAGTTGATTACTTGTGATGTAGTTGATACGGAAGCATGTCATGTTTTGCTAGGACGACCATGGCAACATGACGTGGATGCTACGCACCAAGGTAAGTCAAATATGTATTTGTTTAAATAGAGTGGGAAAAATATTGCTATGTTACCTTTAGGTGTCAATTCTCTCGGAAATAAAATGGAAAACAAGACTTTGGTGACGATGGTTTCATCACCAAAGGAGTTTCAAGCCGAAAGGAAGGAGACGGGAGTTTCGTATGCTTTGGTAGTGAAGGGGGTTGAGGAACATTCAACATCAAATTGATTTGGTTCCTAGAGCAAGTTTGCCAAACCTTCCTCACTATAGTATGAGTCCTAAGGAGTCAGATATCTTGTGTGAGAAAGTAGAAGAATTGTTGAGAAAAGGGCATATTCAAGAAAGCATTAGTCCTTGTGCGGTTCCGGCACTTCTTACACCAAAGAAGGATGGAAGTTGGAGGATGTGTGTTGATAGTCGTGCCATCAACAAAATCACGCTAAGGTGTCGTTTTCCTATTCCACGTCTTGATGATTTATTAGATCAACTTTCGGGTGTAAAGTGTTTTCTAAGATTGATTTGAGGAGTAGGTACCATCAAATTCGGATTAAACAGGGTGATGAATGGAAGACCGCCTTCAAGAACAAATCAAGATGAAGCCTACTACATCAAGAGTGCATGAAGAACTCAGTTATGGGACGGAGAAAGTGCATGTCACAACAGATTACATGGTCGAGGGATCGGACCAAGGCAATTGAAATGATATTTGGTTTGCAAGTGGAGCCTATAAGAAACACATGAGTCCCACGAGGACTTTGTTTAGTCAAATGATCAATAGGTTCAAAATGGAGGGCAAGGAAGAAAAAGAAAAGAAGTTTATCTTTTCTTACGGAGTTGGAGAGGCCATTGTAGAAACCAAGGAAGGAATATTAGTGATCCCGAACGTGTTCTATACACCGGAGATCACATTAAATGTTTTGAGCATCGATCAACTAGAGGATCAAGGTTTTGTGTTGACTTATGGTAATGAGACATGTCGATTGAAATACATGTTCGACAATGGTGAAAGGTCATTAGACGTGCAGGAAGGCACAATGGAAAATGGAGATGGAAGCATGATCGAGAGTCACAACAAATTCCTGGAGGAATATTATAAGTCAATTGATCCAAGTGATGAATGCTCGTTAATCAAAGGTATGGAAGACCTAAAGATGGATAAGGAAGACAATCATGATTATATTGATGAAGAATATCTAAGTTTAAACGGGACACTATATCACATGAAGGTAAACACCTTTCCCCGATTTTTGTCTTTTTTAAATTTGATTAAGATCGACAAATTAGTTTTTAGAAACTGGGAAATATTGGGAAAGAAGTTTTTGGAATTGTTGGAATGGTTCTACCTAGGGTACTTAGGTCAAGATGTGTTAGGAAAATTACCGCCGGTTATTGGGGTAATAAAAGTAGACTTGTTAGGGTTGTATAAATTTGTTGACGACTTGGGTGGTTATATGAACGTATCGTTCAACAACAAGTGGTGCGATGTTTCTAAGTTATTGGGATTGGCACGAGAGGATGAGCAAGAGGTTAAAGAATGCTATAGGGAATTTATAGCATTGGTAAAGATTTACTATGAGGAAGCGCGAAGATCGGTGCAGGAGAAGCCAAGGAAAGAAATGGTCGGGCAAAAGGAACCATTTGGTTTTGCAAGGATGAGCTTTGAAGTAGGGGATGCACATGGAGAGTCTCCAAGGAAGAAGTGCAAGATTGCTCAAGGTGATGCCAAGGAAGATAACAACATGGAGAATGCAACAAGTGAAAAAAGGGAAGATAGCACATCGAATAGTGGTGACTTCATTGTCATCACGTGAAGAACAAAGAACCAAGGAAGCAAGGCGTTTTAACATTCAAGAATTAGGAGGGAGATGTAGCCTTTTTAATGTCTTGTATGTTAATAGACAAGGTTTATTTATGTTATAAATTCGAATGGGTCAAAAGGGGTTTAGTAATGGGTGATAAGGTTTTAAAATGTACCTTTTTGAGGGGTCGTTTAAACCCTTATTTGATCACTTTTATATCCGTTATTACTTAATATCGTTCCTTTTCACTTTTTAGGTATCTTGAAGGCAAAATGCTGGAATGACACTTATTCGGACGAAAAGGTGCGAATATACGAAGAAAATGGCCAAAGTCAAGAATCGAGACACTCAAGCTGCTGGAACTGAAGGGGACGGCGTCAGGTGTTATCTGCGACGCCGTCGCACCACTTTTGTGACAGCTCAGTAGCCAAATTGCCTATTTACAAGTGACGGCTTCAGGTTTTAAAAGAGTAGGTCGTCGCAACTCAGATGGCCTAGATTTGATCTAGACGACGTCAGAGACTGAAGGGGACGGCGTCACAAGCATAAGGTGACGCCGTCGCAAGACTAACGTGGCCAAGACGAAACCCTAATGACGGCGACCCGACGGCGTCACAAATCAAAGGGTGACGCCGTCGCATATGTAATCTTATATATAGAATCCGAATTTTTTAGTTTTCAGTATGTAGTCTTTTGGAGTAAAAACCTAAACCGAACCAAGGCTGTTTTGTACAATATTTTAGGGTTCCAAACCCTATCTTACATCAAGATAAGTGTTTTACTTCATTAATTTAATTATGTCTTCAATTACTTGTGTGTATGCTTGCATGTTCCCCATGTCCGGTTAATTTACTTGTGTGTTTGCTTAGGGAATATGAAACTTAATTATTGAATATTTATTGGTTGTCTCTTATCTTAATTGTTAATGATCTAGTAATGCGATAGGTCATCCGTTGTGTTATTAATGCTTGATTAATCTTTGTGAACCTTAGTTTATAATACCTAAAGTTGTTGTAGGCTAAACCATACGAAGAGTACCTTAGAGCTAAAGTTTATAAATCCTAGAGATTTTGTAGGCGACACCCTTTGGTAGTTTCAAAGAGTTAGGGATAAACGCATACCCTACGACCTTAGACACACAACGCGATTAAGAATAAGGACGTGACAATTCAATCATCAATAGGAGATAATTAAGGAGTAATAAAACCTAAGTGAACACATCTTTAAATCATCATACGAGCACACAATAATTAGACATAAACTACCCTCACCTTAGTTCATTAGATAATTAGATAGTAGAAGTAATCGGTAGAAATACCAACCCCCAAATCCAAACCCCGAGATTCGTACCTTTCCATTTCCTAAAAAAACATAAAAAGATAAAAAAATAATATTCCTCAACCCCAACTTTAGCGTAGTAACTTCTCACTAGCATTCCTATTCCCCTAGAGAACGATATCAATTCTCGTGGCTTACGCTAATACTACACTACAACGATTAGGTTCACTGCCTATGGTGTTGAAAAACTTGCTCGACGAAAAGGAAGTTCCTTTGACCCCGAACGACGCGTGTAGCGTTATCAATGGGTTGGGTCATGTTGATCCAAACAACCCCTTATTTAGTTTGGTAGTTATTTCGGTTATGACAATTAGTGTCGGTTAAAAACGGTTACATGTGAAACGACATGATGGTTGACTTCTAAAACATGTGTCGTTTCATAATGTATAAATAGGTAGATCGAGTCCTTGTTAAAGACAACAAATTTCCAACGTTTTATATCATATTGTGTTTACATATTTCCTGTTGTGTCTACTCGCATATACATTAGTTTTGTCTCTCAATTTCATTCGATATACCATAGTGAATTATAAGCAAATCATGCAAAGGAATTGGCTCGATTTTTTCTAAACGTAGCCAAAAAGGAAAAAAAAAATTATAAAAAAAAAAAGGGAAAGGAAATTACCTACCTCTTTCTCAGTCGATGTAAATCATTAAATGCATGCAAGTGATTAAAGTATTTTCTTTTCTTTTTTTTTCTTTTTGATACTCCCTATCTTGTTTTTTAACTATCGTAACTTACCAATTACCAGTGGCTAGTTTCTGTGTGTTTTGAGGTGTGAAAGAGGACAAAAGGAAGAAAAGTAAAAGTCTGTGCAGTTAGGTATTTCACTTTCTTGTGCGAGTAATTTTTTGGCTTTGTGGGTATACACACCACTAATTTTGGATCCACCCACCACTGACACACACTAGTACACTACTGACACACATTAAGTATATTAAATTTGTTAAATGAAAAAAATCAATTTTCACCATCTTAACTTATACAGTAGCTTGTCATAGTTTATTGATCTTTCAACATGGTCAAGCAAATCTAGACGATTCATGGTTGAAGATCTGTACGCTGTTAGTTGCTCAGGCAACGAAACTTGAGGTTTATGAAAAATATACTCAAGATATCAAAGCCATTTCCCCCGAAGCTTATTGGATCATACGCAGTGAACCTGAGCATTGGGCTACTTGCTATTTTGGAGGAAATCAACTTAAGGTGGGATGGGTTTGGTCGGAGGTGACGGTGGTTTAGTCGTAGGTGACGGCGGTGGTGGTTCATGTGGGACGGGTTTGACCAGACTTGTTAGTAGATGTGGTGGTTCATGTGGTATGTGTGTATAAGTATGGTGGTGATAGAAGTTTAGGTGCTAACACATGGGTACCACATGTGCGATGGGTTTAGCTTTGATGATAGAAGTATGGAAAAATAAAAAAGAAAAATGAGGGAGAATGTGATAGAAATGTGTGTGTGTGTGAAAGAGAAAAAACAGCACAAAATAACTTTGAGACAAGAAAACGTAGCTATCAATTTATGTTTTCAAGAAAATTTTAAATAATACAAAAATAACACCTAACTTAATGGTGTACGAAGCATAGCACATTTTGTTGGTTTGGCATGTGACAGGGGGTGATGGGACAAAATTTACAGCGAGAGAGAGAGTAAGTCACTTTTTTCTTTTTCTTTTTCCTTTTTTTTTCTTTTTTTCATAAATGTTTGTGGGATAAAATTAGGGGTGAAAACGAGCCGAGCTGTTCGTGAAAAGTTCGAAATTGAATCGGTAAAAAGCTCGAACGAGGCGAGCATAAACGAGCTCGAGCCCGATTTCGAGCCTAAGTTTGGGCTCGTTTAATAATCGAGCTCGAGCCCAAGCTTTATTATAAAGCTCGTTATGCTCGCGAGCCTAAACCAGCCCTAAAAATATATTAGTATATATATTTTGTATACATATACGAGCTTAAAAAAATAAACGAGCTTGAGGCTAGTGTGATTAACGAGCTTTCGAGCTTCATTTCATTCAATATGTCATATAAATTAATCGAGCCCGAACCGAGCTCGAGCTATTGAAATTTTTCACGAGCCGGGCTCAAGCTCAAAATTTGAGGCTCGAAAAAAGCTCAAACCCGAGCTCGAGCTTTATATATATAAACGAGCCAAACTCGAGCTCTGACAGGTTCACGCTCAACTCGGTTCGTTTTCACCCCTAGATAGAACCTGAGCTTAAAATTATATGGTTTCTTATTTAATTTCAATTTTGCTTCTTAAAGAGTAAGTCATAGTTCTTTCGTAAAATTATTTTGTCATGAGAGAGAAATTATAAAGTTTAACAAAAATGGGACTATTATAAATCTCAACCACTCAAAGAAAATATTCTTCTAATATATTCTCTAGTTTTTACTTAAAAGGAAAGTAGGCAATTATTTTGAGATATTTCAAAAAGAAAATAATGACTATAATTTTAAGACGGAAAGAATATTATTCATATTCGTTTTATACAAATGACGTAAGAAATGAATGATGAATGCAATGTTTTGAATTCAAGGTGTATTAGAGCGGAAGGTGTGGTGATGGAGGTTAATCTCTTCATCAATGTCACCTCAGGGCCACATCAGCATCCCACTTCTCCACAACTAACCAAAACAAACCCCCTCCCTCATAACAAACGTCAACCTCTTCATTTGGGGCCCACCACTACCGCTTTATTTTTTTATTCAATTTTCCAAATAAACTAAATTCATTTCATTCAAAATAAAAATACAATACATAACATAATAATAAGAAGAAAAAAAAACAACACATACTAATAAAAACGATACGAAAAAAAAAAAAAAAAAAAAAAAAAAAAAAAAAAAAAAAAAAGAAACCGAGACGGGTAAAAAAAAATACAACATATACTAATAAAAGGAAACCTAGTCATCTCTTTCGTGATATTTCTTGACTAGTCGTTCCTGCCTCTTTCGGATGATCTCTGCTTTTACTGGGTCAGGATTCAAATTCGGATATATCATCAGAAACTCCATCTCGATCTTCTCTTGGATAGCTTTTTCCTTCTCCCGCCTCGCCTCGTAACAAGCCTTTGAGCGTCGGCTTTTTGAGCATATATTTCGGATATATATCCCAAAAAAGTACTCGATTGACTCCCACCGGAGCTCGCATCGACGTTGAAGTCGACATGATCGTGTTCATTTTCACCACTTCGACGCTGCAGATGTTTGTAAATAGCGTTGAACTTCTGGCAATCACCGTTAATCCTCGACCATTTACCAGTTATCATATTCTTGCCACGCTGGTTATCGGTGGTCTGAGTATTGAACATGTCGAGAATGCCGTTCCAATTCTCAATTTCCGGTCATTTCTCACATTTACTATTTCATCGTATATTGTAAACTAGGTTTACAAGTATCAAATTCACGTAACCGTAATGGTTTAGCTGTGAATTCATGATCATATCATCGAGGACATTTCATATAGACTAAGTTTAGTCTACATATCATTAACATCATTGTCATCACATTAGTTCATGCATGGTTTTGCATTTCACATTAAACGTCTAATCTCATATTAAATAAACGTTATCGCGTGATTTATTTATTTTGAACATTTGATCCGTTACTTCCAAAAATTATCACAATATAATTTTTATACTCATATTAAGTTTATAAAAATATTATTATTAGTTTACCCAGTGTTTTAAATTTATTTCGTATATAAATTGTTATATTTATATAACTACGACGGTTTTCGTAAATTCAAAACGATTGTTATTATTTCACTCAAATTTTGCAAGAAATGTATTTTTATAATTTTTATGACTTCAATATATTTTATTTTGCTCCGTTAAAATTTATTTTTAACTAACGCTACCTTAAATGCTTAAATAAATACACAAGTTACTAATAATTCTTAACTAACTACACTTTACTTCAACAAATATGTATTTAGATAGTCAAAATGCATTTGGTGTCTTTTTGACTTGTACATGTCGACCAATCCATGGTGACACACACATTTTACTTACAAAATATCTACTTATATCTATTGTTTATTGTATAATACAAACTCATTCAACACATACATCAAAAGTTCTAAAAGTGTAAACTAATATCTCTTGCTCTCTTTTCTCTCCAAAACCGGCAGCCCAAGACCAAGAAGGAAGGAATCATCACAATAATTTTCTAGACAAAGTTATTTAACAATCTAGTATCACTCTTTGTTAAGGTTTTGCAATAAAAACCTAAGGTGATTAGGAAAAACCCATTGTCCTTAAACCTCATCATATTTCTTGTAAGCATTCATATTCATGTTTTTATTTCACATTCATTGTTATGGTCATATCATTTTATTTGAGAAACATGCAAGTTATGTGATGTTTATACCACTTTTTAAAGTTTTTAAGTGTTAAATATATATAATCCATCCTATAATTACTCCTTGTTATATATTATTTTTGTTGATGTCTAGGAACCCATGATACCCTAAGAAGGTGTATGGTAGGATTAGAATAGCTTCGGAGTTGTTTTGAATGGGTTAGAATAGGTTTGGCGTGAGAAAAAGTCATTTCGACAAGTTTGCAAAAGGGTCTGTCCTTATTTTCGAAATCTGGAAAATCCGATAGTAGGTAAAAATTTTTGGCGTAGATATTTAGAAAATATACTTTAAAACGAAACCGTGGCCGCTTGAACGGATTAAAACGGAGTTATAACGAAGAAGTTATGAATTTTTCAAGTTGGCGCCGAAAAATATAAATTTCTGGAATTTCAGCAAACATTGTTTATTTTGTACGAGTCAAAAATGAAGTTTGGGCGTTGTAAATTATGTCGACTTGTCAAAGATATGTTAGTATACTTCGATGCAAAGCTAAGGACCTTTAAAACGTAGAAAACGGATTTGTAACGATTAAATTATACACGTTTACAAAAGTTGCCGTAACTTTTATCATATAAGAAAAATTATCTTGATTTCTAATAGGCAAGTTTTACGGCAAAACTAGAGACCAAGTTGAAGGTTGTTTTTAACATTGATTTAGAACTTTTTATAAAGTGATGTCTTCTAGTAAAAGTGAGATCGCCAAGTATATTTACCAAAATGTCCGACCGTTTGATTAGCGGAGTTGAAATGACTTAATTACGTTTACTTAAACTTTGCCGAAAACCATCTTTAAACTATATTTTGGACTAAAGTACCATACTTAACCTATATTTTTCCTTGTGATCGAGACCTCTAGAATGGAAACTTAAACACTAAAACTTTGAGATAATGAAACGAGCTTCCCAAAACCGTTGAGTTTGTTTCCTAACGCTCGACGTGCACCAATTTACGACTAGCTTTTAGAGGCCGTTTTAGTCACTTTCATGGGAATTACAATGACATTATTTTACGACGAAAAGTTATATTCTCTTAATAAATCACTAAATGATTATCGTCGGATATCATTTCAACGTAAACATATGTGAAGTAATTTGATAATGGTCAAGACGTTAAAAGATTATATTTTCGACGAAGAGTATTGTTTTCAAAAATTCATAAGTGGTATAAATATCATCCGAATTGCATGCATAACATTACATCATGACTTATTACATATCATATCATTCATAATAGGTCAGTTTCGAGATTCACGGTACTTTTCGGTGTAACCACTTTTGTCATCGCATCAATTCATCAAGTGAGTAAACACACCCCCTTTTTACCGTTTTGCAATATTTTTGGGGCGAAATGCATGAACCATACTTAAATTGAATTGATTCTTACTTTTGTGAACTCTTTGACTTGAACATTTGAACTTGAAACAAATCCTTGAACTTAAATATAAACTTATGACTTGTTTGGACTTATTGAACCGTACGTGTTATGACCTTGACCTAAAGTCTCCCATGTTCGGAGCATCACTATAAAGTCTCCCTTGTTCGGAGCATCACTATAAAGTCTCCCTTGTTCGGAGCAACCTAAAGCCTCCCCGGTCCGGAGCAGAGTGTCTCACTATGTTACGGAGCGTTCTCAAAAATTCTCGCCTTATTGGTGGAGTGTGCAAATTCTCCCTTGTTCGGAGTGTTCTTAATTGTATATAATAGTTGTATGATGTACCGTTCGTACATTCGCATTGTTAGTCTCCTATTAGTAGGTAGTATGGATAGCGCTATTAGAGGTCGGCCAACCTCTCGTCCACTATGTTACGAGACGCATATTATTTATTCTAGGGGCTTTGCCTGGCATACATTATTATATACGTAGTACTATATTGTGAACTATTATGACCACTTATACTTGAGTACTTGACACACTATATTTTGTGCAATGGGTTGTGAACACACCGGTTGCAAGTTTTGTATGGGCGGAACTTGGAACTGAGTGGATTTACAATGCCTTTGCTTTGTGGACTATTTTCGATGACCGAAACCTTTGAATATTTCTTACGAGTTTTCTTATTTTACGAAACGTGTATACTCACCAACTATTTTCATAGTTGACCCGTTTTTCTCTCATGCATTTCAGGTGATCGTTAGTAAGCTTTTTCTACCAGGTCTTGCATAATGAAGTTTTCACTTGTCACTACAAATCGTTATGTAATAAAACGCTATATTTGGAATCTAAACTTTGTACTATATTTGCCGATGTCGGCTAAACTGGTATTGTAATGGTGTACTCTTTCTTTTAAATCTTAACGTTGGTATGTTCTATTATCTTGTGCTTATCTTCCCTTCCGTTACACCTCGTGTTTCCGCCTCCGGCGAGGGTGTGACAAGGAAGATGGAGGAGATGAACATGATAAAAATGGTGGATATGATATGTTATTTATAGGGGTGGTGGTTTTTTTTTTTTTTTTTTTTAAGTTTTATATCTATTTAATAACGGATGTATATTCAAATATATCCGTTCCTAGTGGGTTTGTCAGGATTTAAGCTTCGTCGTCAGGATGGCGAGTAGGCTCACGGCGAGCCACCGCGAACAAGACCGGTGTGGCGGCGGCCCACGGCGAAGGGCCAAGTAGGCCGACGGCGAGCCACACCTTCTGCTCTTATGTGACATTGTATGCATTTCTAAATCAACTGTTAAAGCCAAGGGGTACATGATTTTATCGTTTCTATTAACCATATATACAACTCATAAGTAGTGTTTCTATTAAGTGAGGTGATTTTCACACTTTTTTAAGTGATTGAAACACTTTAAATTAGAGTGTATTGACAATTATACCGTCACAGGACGAAAATGTGTAAAAGTAATATAAGGATATAAATGTCAAGAGACTCTAATTTAAAGAGTGCAAATCAATTGAGAGAGTGTGCAAATCACCTCCTTTCTATTAAACTCTATCAAAATGGAAGTGAAATGGGACACGAAGTGATTATTATTGCACTAAGTGAAATGAGGAGTGTTAACCTCCTTTTTTATAGTTATAAATATCTTGCTGATGGTTTGGTCACACAAGCAAAAAACGCCTTCTTTATATGGTCAAAGCGAGGGACGTGTTATAGAAGTCTGCAACACTCTAAAATAGGGTGGTGCATTGCTTTACAGTTTACACAATAGGTTAAGGTACTACTCATCCTTCTAGTAGTACGACTCCATCCCGGGATGACCAAGGTATGAATAATAATTGGGTGGATGATATCAACCTTGTTGATTTGAAGAACAGTTTTGATGTGCTTACGGAACAAGATGCGGTTTTAGAACCTGTGATTGGCAATACGGGTACTCCTGATATTATCTCTAGTTCTTCCAAAACTGCATATCTATCCCCTATGAAGAACACTCCTATTGCTGACAAAATTGGGAAGCTTGAAAAACTTATTATTGATGGGAAAGCTACCCTTGTGGATAATGATGGTAAACCTCTTAAAAAAGCTATTTCTTCAACTAAGGTGGGTAGCAACCCATTCTCTAAAGTGGGCAATGTGATAGTTTCTAACAGCGATGATGATGAAGTATTTGATGATCACATTGGGACGTTGTATTCTGGAAGTGGAGGTAAGGAGCATAGTCTTTATAAGCAATGGAAAGCGGATACGGGTGATGGCAACAATTATGATGATGATGATTTTGACCTCTCTCCTGCTCATTTAAAAGCTGCTGGAATTCAAGATTTTTGTCTTAACTAGGTTGCTTTATTGCTTGCGTAAATTGTATCTATTATGATGGTTTTTTGTTTGGAGGTCTAGTTGGTTGTAGCTAGTTGTCGTTTATGGCATGTCATAAATGATTAGTGGTTGTGTCAAGCGTTTGCTTGCGGTTAATGTGGTACCTCAGCCACATTCCATTGTATTTAAACGTTTTTTTGGAGTAATATATTTTACCGGGTGGAATGCCCTTTACCCAAAAAAAAAAAATAGCTTAAGGTAGTGCATATTAAACAAGATTTAGCATCGGCTCATAGGTAGATATAGTGATAGATTACCAACTTTTTCTTCCACCTATCTCACTTTTCTTTTTGGATACACTATTGGAACCCTCTCTATGGAGTCACATCCATAGGGAATATTCCCTTTGTCCTCTCATTTTTTCAGTACAACGCAGTTTTTTGTCAGTTTCTGTTTCGTAATTCTGACAGTTTTAAGCGTTTGGCTTATTAAACTTTATATTTACAGTTGCGCATTTTCAGGTTTATAGCTTTTTGATATAAACAAAATTATAAAAAAAATAAAATAAAATAAAAATAAAAAAAAAAACAAAAAAACTAGGGATCGGAGGATCCCAATAAAAACTAGGTACCGTTCCAATAACCCACCCCTTTCTTATACACTAAAAAGTAGTTGCACATATTTCATTGTTTTGTTCCTGTTATACAATATTTACCTTTTTACTACTCGTAATATAAAAAAGTTCGTGGACCTTTCAAAATACTTGTGCATGCGCATAGTTACATGTAAATTGGCATTTGTTTATATGAAATGCTTTACAAACCGAAAATCTTTGAAGCTAGTTTTATTTTAATAAGGTATTCCTCTCATTAGTTATGAGTGCAAAGAGTTAACATGCAAGAGTGTATACTTCATGTACTAGATTAAAAAGATGACAATGATGCCTCACACGTTTGCACATATTTGACTGGGGTAAGTCGATAGGCTTTGCCTTCGTAGCGATAAAATCACATAGGTTTAGCAAGTCTAGAGGCATACTTCAAAGTCTGTCAAAAAAAAACCGGAGTGAATGTTCATCATCACCGAATGTAAAGGCCAGACCTTAAGACTGGGCACACCAGTAACCTTCAGCGACCTTCATTTTGCCTATCACGTCAATTTTTTCTCTTCGGCAACCTACTGAAGATTTTTTACCACACAAAAGCGACCGACACTAAAAAAAATACCGCAAAAATATTCCTTTTTAGTTAATCAACATACACACATTTTTGTTTATTTGCACATATGGTGCATGTTTTATATGACTTTTTGGTTTCAACAAATAACATCATCCATGACAATATACACTAGCTCAAAATCCTGCACAATTTTTTGCAGATGTGGTTTACAACCGACTATGCATAACGTACAAACGCATTTCAATATCCAGAGGAACTGTACAGTATGGACTATGGAAGTGTTGTCAAACTTTCTGTAAAAGCAACATATGATAGAAAAAGTACTGATCGGCTATCACATGTCTCGTCCCTAGTATCTACAGAAAACATGGTTTTGTCTTTTGGTACAACCTATCTGGTCACAGTGGCGAACTAGTTCGTCGGTGCCACATCAGCTTTCTCTCTCCGATGACCTGACGACGACCTAGTTGCAACAGTGGTGACCCGAGATTTTATTTTTTTTTAATTCAAATATTTTTAAAAACAAAATTAAACTTCATTAATAAAAATACTTAACATTACAACAATAATTAAAATTTTAAACTAATAAAACGTAGACGTTACAATACTTATTAAAAACTGAAAAATCACAAAAACTCTTCATCGTCAGTTACGTCTTCGTCACTTTCGTCTTCGCCTTCAATCTTTTGATTGCATGCATTTCCACGGTTTCTCCAAATGTGTTCGACCAAATCAGATTTTACGGTTAGATGAGTTGATCGATCCGTTAACTCCTGAGTAACTACTAAGGATTCTGCATGGGATCTTACCGGATCATGATTACGGTGGCCCTCTTGTGAAAACCATGTAGGACAAATCGTCCGCTGCTTGTATTTGATGATCATATTATGTAATATGATGCATGTATACACAATATCTTCGAGATCCTGTTTATGCAGCCCTCGAGCCGGAACTTTAAACATTTTCCACTTCTTCTTCAACACACCGAAAGCTCGTTCCACATCTTTCCTCGCTGCTTCGTGCTTCCTCTTGTACAGTATTCTTTTTTCATCACCAGTAGGAGGATTTGAAATGGACTTAATAAGAACAGACCATTCCGGATATATCCAATCAGTAAGATAATATCCCCTTTTGTAAGCAACATCGTTAGCCTCGAATTCAAGTTCCGCTGCTCTCCCAGATTTGATATTATTGAAAACAGGGGAACGATATAAAACGTTTATATCGTTATTCATCCCGGAGACACCAAAGAACGCATGCCAAATCCATAAATCTTGGGAGGCGACCGCTTCCAATAAAATGAATGGATGTGGCCCGTGATCACCCCTAGCATATTGACCTCTCAAACTATTTGGGCAATTCTCCCAATGCCAACCTGTACAATCAATGCTTCCCATCATCCCAGGAAACTCATGCTTATGCTCGTGATGAGCATATAATCTTTCAAGGTCCGAATACGTGGGCTTTCGCAAATACTCAACACCATATAACTCCATGATAACTGTGCAAAAGTTACGGAGACAATCGCGTGATGTTGTTGCACCCACTTGCAGATACTCGTCAAGAGAATCAGGAACTGCCGCGTATCTCAATTGACGAATTGCCGCAGTACACTTGACCAATGGAGAAATACCAAGTAGCCCTCTACAATCAGGAGTTTGTTGAAAATAAAGAGAATGATTGGTTACCTCTTGCACAATTTGAGTGAATAGGTCTCGGGGCATCCGGAACCGCCGACGGAATGTTTTTTCGTCATACAACGGTTCTTCGGAGAAGTAAGCGACAACTAAACGATTATGAGCACCTACACGATCCCTAGCCGTGTGGTTTCGTTGAGCCTTTGCCAGTGACGCTTGGTAAGTGTCCCGAGCATACTGCATAAACTCCATGAACTCCGTAAACTCGCTCATAACTTCTTCCTCATCGGAAGACGAAGAATTAAAAAATAACTCGTAAGACATAATTATCAAAATGTGTTTGAAAGTGTTTATGAGAAGTTGTTTGAAATTGTGTGTTTAAAAATGTGTTTGAGGTTAGTATTTATAATATTGTAAAAGTGGTAAAGTTTAATTTTTTTTTTTTTTTTTTAATTACAAACGGGACGATTTTTTGGAATTTTGTGGCTTTGCCACTCGGTTGAGGAGGTAACCGAGTTCCTCCTTTCTCTCCCCCCAACCGACGACAACCGAGACACCCACAATGGGTCGACCTTGCTCGACCGAGGGACTCAACCGACGAAGACCTCCTCCATTGTGACCAGCCTAAGAGGTGATACTCATACCATATTTTTTGATGCATGCATTATAATTTGTGTATTACAGTATTGTACGATACAAAATGTAATGTACAAATTATGATGCATACATCAAAAGATGTGATGTAAGAATCAATTCTCATCATGATACCTACTAGCTAGTATTGAATATCTGGTTTAAGTATAAAGTTGGTAATGAATTAATGTTCGAGAAAAACTCTTGCATTTAAGTATAGACTTGGGTTACTTTATAAAGATTGTAAAAAAGCACAAAATACAAGTTTCGTGATATGAAAAAGGCTGAATGTTTTGCACAACTCTAGATGAAAATATGCACATGTTACAAGTTTTCATAAACTCATGGCTTTTATCTAAAGAAAACATGTTTATTAATTAGGGATCTTGTCCCATTAATTAAAGGACAAGGTTAGTGAGTTGTACTTTTATGTATGACTTGTCACTTCCCATGTACCGAATATTACAAGTTTACAACTAGTAGTAATAGAGTAGAAGAGTTGAGATCAATATAGAACCCATATTTGTCATATAACAAATGAACCAATCATAGCCCTCCATCTTTTATCTAAATTAATAAAAAATCATTTTTCACCTTTTTTTTTAAAACAACATATCTTACAAACGGTAAATTTTCAAAATATAAAAAATACACCATCGCGACGAGAATTAAATTATCTTTCTATAGATATGCACTTTTATATATTTTCGACAAACATTTTTTTTCAAAAATTCCGTCCGAAAAAATCATATATGATTTTTACGAATCATATATGATTTTCAAAAATCATGTATGATTCGATTTTTATGAATCATATATGATTTTTACGAATCATATATGATTCTCAAAAATCATATATGATTCGTAAAAATCGAATCATATATGATTTTCATAAATCATATATGATTTTTGTTGACCGAAATTTTGAAAAAAAAAATGGTTAAAAATATATAGTAGTGCATATCTATAGAAAGATAATTTAATTCTCGTCGCGATGGTATAATTTTTATCGCGTAACGATTAAAGGTTTGCGAGATATTTATTTTTTTTAAAAAGGGTGAAAGTTTATCATAATAAAAAAATGAATGGCTATTATTGGTTTATTGGATCTATGGTAAATTTTGGATCTATATTGAACTTTTGCCTAGAGTAGAATAGTAGTCATAAAAAGGGATATAATAAGATATATACATTGGTTTATATCCGTGGATGTGCAAGATGTCCAACCTTTTAATATGTTTTTATATACGAGGATATCATATTTTTATCTTTTAACTTGTAAATAACCTTGCACAAAATACAGGCTAGATGGATTTTCTCTTTACGTTATGGAATAAATAGAACGTACGGCTGGCAATGCCCGAAATATAAGTAAATGTATTCTTTTGTAAGATCATTATTTGTAACATTTCACTGTGCGATAAATGCATACTCTTGAAACTGTTGGGTTAAATAAACCTAATACGACAAGTATAAGTACTTGTGTGTATAAGAGCATTGGGTGGTCTCTTCGTCACTCGCAGTCAGATGAGCTGGCACGCCGCTCGCCGTGGCTCTTCGTTGAGTGGTTCGTCGTCACCACGACGAAGTGATTCTTCTGTCAAACCAAACGAATATAATTTGAATTCTCAAATATATCCGTTTAACAACGGATACTACTTTTCTTTTTCTTTTATTTTTTTTTTTTAATAAAAAATTTACCACCCCTAAAAATAACATATCATATCCACCATTTTTATCATTTTCATTTCCTCCATCTTCATCAACTTTCTATACTTTTATTCAAAAAAAAAATCTCACAATGTCTCAAAACCCAAATAACGGACGGTATTTCACAAACCCACCACAATACAAGGGTTCTTCAAACCCATCTATCCCTTGGTCGCAAAATTCCAACCAGTCTCTACAAGAAATTTTTCTTAACCAATAATATATATGCGTTTCAACAAGGATTCGCAAGTTACCCCGCCCGATTTCAATCACCACAGTTTTTTAACCCGTCAAAACCTCCACAGTTTCCCCAAATGGAATCACAACCGTCCGGTTCACAATTCAAAGTACCAAAATCACGTGAACCGGCCAAAGGTAGGGGAAAAAGACGAAGGCAATAAAAACAAAACAAGCTGTGGATTTGGACGCAGACGATGACGAAGATGTGGAAGTCATAGCCTAGGAAGACAGGAGTAAGTGGAGCAAGTCTGAAGAAAGGTTGATTGCGCAATGCTGGATAGAAATTTCCCAGGATCGAGATATGGGAAATGACCGTTCCGAATATTTCTTTTGGAACGACATTCTCGACATGTTCAATGCTCAGACCACCAATGAAAGCGTACAAAAAAATATGATAACTGGTAAATGGTCGAGGATTAACGGTGATTGCCAAAAATTCAACGCTGTTTACAAACATCTGCAGCGTCGAAGTGGTGAAAATGACCAAGATCATGTCGAGAATGCGAAAGTTAGCTTTGTGCAACGTTATGCTGGGAAGGAGTTCGTGTATGAAAAATGTTGGGATATTTTGAAAATTACCCGAAGTGGGATGCCGAAGATCTGATTGACATTACAAGTCTCGAGGATATATTCGGCCCGGACAAACGAGTTCGTCCTGAAAGAGATGGCGGCAAACGAGCCGCAAAGAAATAAAAGTCGACTTCAACCGAGTACTTTTTTGGGACATATATCCGAAAAATATGCTGAAAAAGCCGACGCTCAAGTGGCTTGTTACGAGGCGAGGCGGCAGAAGGAAATTGCTATCCAAGAGATGAAGGAGATGGAGTTTCTGATGATAGATCCCAATTTAAATCCTGACCCAGTAAAAGCAGAGATCATTCGAAAGAGGTAGGAACGACTAATAAAGAAATATCACGCAAGAGATGACTAGGTTTCTTATTAGAGAAAAGTACAAAAATAAGCCAAAATCTTTTTTGAAGTCCCCTTTGTGGTCAAGTTTTAACCCAATGTCCAAAATGGTCATGCGCAACCACTCGACTTCGCAGCTCCACCCAAAATTCGCCACGTGTCCAAATGAAAGTACACTTTTTGTACTTTTTTTATTATTTGTACTTTTTGTACTTTTTACTTATTTATTTATTTATATAAAGTAAAAAAGTGTACTTTTATTTTGGACACGTGGCGAATTTTGGGTGGAGCTGCGGAGTCGATTGGTTGCGCATGACCATTTTGGACATTGAGTTAAAAAGTGACCACAAATGGGACTTCAAAAAAGATTTTGGCTTATTTTTGTACTTTTCTCTTCTTATTATTAGTATGCGTTGTATTTTTTTTACCCATGTCATTTTTTTTCCCGTATCGTGTTTATTTTTATTATTATTGTGTTATGTATTGTATTTTGAATTTTAATGAAATGAATTTAGTTTATTTGGAAATTTGAATAAAAAAATAAAGTGGTAGTGGTGGGCCCCAAATGAAGAGGTTGAGGTTTGTTGTAAGGGAGGGGGTTTGTTGTGGAGGTTTGTTATGCTGATGTGGCGGTGATGAAGAGGTATGGTTCTTCACCACACCTTGTGCTCTAAGAGCAAGAGCTGTGGTGATATACCCATATCTCTTCATCACTGCTACGTCACTGCCACATCAGCATAACAAACTTCCACAACAAACCCCCTCCCTCATAACAAACCTCAACCTCTTCATTTGGGGCTCACCACTACCACTTTATTTGTTTTATTCAAATTTCCAAATAAACTAAATTCATTTCATTAAAAATAAAAATACAATACATAATACAATAATAATAAAAATAAACACGATACGAAAACAAAAGAAAAACCACACGGGTAAAAAAAAATACAACACATACTAATGGATCAGATCTTCGACATCCCACTTCGGGTAATTTTTCAAAATCTCCCAAACGTGAACATACTTGAACTCCTTCCCACCAAAGCGTTGCTCAAAGTTTAGTTTCGCATTCTCAAGATGAATGTGGTCATTTTCACCACTTCGACGCTGCAAATGTTTGTAAATAGCGTTAAATTTTTTGCAATCAACGTTAATCCTCGTCCATTTTCCCGTGATTGAATTTTGGTACGATGGTCATCGATAGTCTGATCATTGAACATCTCCATAACGTCGTTCCAAAAAAAAATTCAGAACGGTTATTTTCCATATCTAATGCTTGCGGAATTTCTATCCAAACTTGTGCAAGCAACATTTCTTCAGACTTTTTCCACTTCGGATTTTGAGACATTGTGTTTTTTTTGGAGCTACAGAGATAGAAAGTTTGAATTGATGCAGATGTGAAAAAATGGTGGTTATATTTTGTTATTTAAAGGGGTAGTATTATTTTTTTAATTTTTTTTTAAATACAATTCAAATTCAAAAATCAGATTCAAAATTTAAATTCAAATTCAACGGTATAATTTTGAGCGGCGTTATTTAAATTCAAAATAAAAATTCAAATTCAAAATTAGATTTAAATAGGAGTGGGTTTATTTAAAATTCAAATTTAAATTTTAAATTCAAACGGTATAGTTTTGAGCGGGATCATATGTGCCTATATATACAACTCTACCAGTCACAAGTTACACACACAACTCACACACACAAAAATGTTTCGCAAAGATTTTTCTCAGCCATTCCCAAGTCAACAATAGTTGCCGGAAACAAGCTTTCCAACTCCAACACAGTTTCCTGAAACTAGCTTTCCAACTTCAGAAAAATTTGAAGTTTACTCAACACCACCTGAAAATGTCTTTCCGGTTTTCCAACCGGAAAACGTATTTTTAAACACTCCACCTGTGAACAATCCAATTGTTCCAACTCCAACTGTGAACAGTCCACAGGTGGATCTTGAAAACAACCCATTCGGGTTAAGCGAGGCTTCCCTTTGTCAACTTGAACAGGACGAAGAAAACTATAGGGAGATTATGGAAGAGCAGGCACGCGAGGAAGCTGCTCGTTGTGAACAAGAAGCAATGGAAGCTCAATATGTTCGAGATAACTAGTTTGATATCATGGAGACTCGGCTCTTTAATGGCGAGTTTTATTCCTCTTCAAGTTCTGAGGGTCGGGACTCAGATGATTCGTTTTATTAAGTTTTAGTAGTTTTATTTTCATCAGTATGCGTTGTAGTTTTTAATGTTTAAGCGTATTATGTATTTTCTGTTTTCAGTTAAGTGTTCAATGTAATTTGTGTTTCTCATCAGTATGCGTTTATGTTTGCATTCTTTTTTCCTCCAAAATCATTCAATCTTTATTAAAAAACACTTCACCTTCAAAAATATTCATACTCTCCACAAATAAAAACTCTACAAATAGAAAGGAAAAAGAGAGAAAAAAAAAAGAAAAAAAAAAGGACAAGCGAAAGCTCGTCGTGCAGACGGAGAGCTAATTGACGGCGAGGGATGGCGAAGGGAGCCTCCACCTCAGCTCACGGCGAGCTATGATACTCCCACACCTCTTGCTCTAATATAACCGATTTGGTTATAAGAGCTTTGGGTGTGGTGATACATCAAAACTCTTCATTTGAGGCTCACGGGGTGTCACATCATTTTAACAAACTTTTTTTTACAACCCCCCCTTCCCCCCTTATCACAACTAACTTCAACTTACTCATTTGAGTCTCACATACACACTTATTCATACACACAAACCGTTATAAATAAATAATAAAAAAAATGTACGACAAACTCCTCGCCGTGCAAAGGACAAGGCCTCATTTGGCGAGCTTCGGCCAAGCACAACAGTGTGGTGGCGAAGGGCGGCGAAATTGCCAGCATGGAGTGGCGAGCTCCAACGAGCACTGCACTCAAAGCTCTAAATACTCATGTGGAGAAAAGATCGTAACAAATTTATTATGAACATAACATTGAGTTATAAAGTGACTAAAATACACCGTTGGTCCCTAAAATTGGCCAGGCGCATCGTTATGGGACTAAACTCGGCCTTTTCGTCGCCATAGGTCCAAACCTTGGCCATTAAATGCCAGAATCGTCCCTTGACCAGGATTGGGATAGTCAAACCGATTTCCTTCAAGGGTATAATAGACCAATCACATTTTTTACCCAACCTTCAACCCAGGGACAAATTGTGAGTATGGCTACTAGCCGTTTCTTCTCTGATACGCTTGCATTTAATTTCGCGGGAACCAATACACCCACCCAACAAACAACTTTACCAATCACATAAAACAACATTATCCAAAAATGATAAACTGCAAATCGAAATCAAGAATATAAATCCTCATTTCCAGAACTCAAAAGACCAACCCAACTTCCAACAAAACCATGTCGATCGATCGTATTACCAACATGCCAGATGAAGTGATCACTAACATTTTGAATCGGTTTCCTTTGTTAGAAGCAGTGAGAACCTCTAGTTAAGCGCGAAACTGGAGGTCTAAGTGGACTTTGCTCACCGATGTCATACTTGATGAGTATTTCTTTTATTATTTAACATGCGAGTTTGATGGGAGGCTTGTTACTAGATTCTTAAATCGGCTTATGGGTCTAATAAGAAATTTTGTCTTCGCTGTAGAGCCAAGATCAATTATTGGAATAGACAACTTTCATTATGAACAGATTCATGAGTGGCTCTTGTTTTTGGCTGACAATGGAATTGAGGAGCTGATTATTACAAAATGGTATGGTGACCCAGTTACGTTCTCAACCCAACTTTACTCTCGTAGTGAGTTAAAACATCTGGTACTTCATGTTTGTGCTATGGCTACTTTGGAATATTTTCATGGCTTTTCAAATCTACTGAGCTTAGAATTGATTCACGTCAATTTTCTGAGCGGTACATTTTGGGACTTTATTGCTAGTTGTCCCTCACTTGAGTCTTTTAAAATGAATCGTCCTAGTACAAACGAGATGAGACTATGGGATATTGAAGAAGTTACATTTGTCATTAGGTCGTTATAATGTTGTGACGACAATCACAACATCCGATATCTTTCACTTGACAAGACTTCAAAATCTTGAGACCCTTACATTGGATTTTGGTGATTGCACGGTAAGAACAATTTCAGTTTTTACAACTTATAATTTAACAATGTTAAAGATATGTGTAACAGTAATAAAATTTAATCTTTAAAACTTCTTGTGGTTGATACATGAAGCTAATCCTAGGATGAGGGTGCCCTTTCATTCCCTGATTAACCTTAAGCTGTCCGATGTCGATTTTGGGAATAGTGTTATGGTAGCGTTCACCATTGTAATGATTCGGTCATCTCTGAATTTGAAAATGCTGGATACCAGAGTAAGTGTAATGCTGTAATGCATATGTATCAAATTAAACACTCCTAAATTGCCATGTTTGTGTATCTCAACACTATTTGATTTTTCAGGCCGCAAACACGCTTAGTGATCTACCTTTGCAAAAAAATTCCACTGTTGTAGACAGAAACACATTCAGCCATGGCCAGCTAAAGACGGTGGTGTTTCGAGCTTTTCCCAAAACAGAGCATGAAATAACTTTAATAAAGTGTATACTTGCGTGTTCCCGATCGCTAAAGACAATCAATATCAAGCAAAGCGATAGGAGTCATGATGGGAATGAAAATACAAGGAACAACTGGGAGTTGGCTAGGAAGCTGTTGAAACTCCACCGAGCTTCCCCCACAGCCGTGGTAGATTTATTTGACTGGTTGTAGTTTATGTTTGGGTTGAATACCCTTGGACAATTAATGTTGCAAAATAGGTTTGATAATTTTGTACAGTAATTGTTTATATGGTTTGCTTAAAATTAGATTGTTCATATGTTGTTGTTTGTGCGTATTGTAGGTGATGAAAGTTTGACATTCGAAAGTCAAACTTTCATTGAGCATTTTAATTTAATTGTAGCAAGTAAAACTGCATTCCAGTTTACTTTAGTTAGTCAATACTTGAAAATGGTGAATGGGTTAACTGTGTACGAGAGGCGTAATGTCAGAATGATTGAAAACCTTTGGAAGATTAAGTGCAAAAGGCAGAATGGTATTTGAAGTTTGATGATAAGGATGGCTAGTGGAATGTTCAATAATATATAGAATGGTATTTGACTTTGTAAAGTCAATATTGCAAAACCATTACTCAATATTTGTTTTGGAGTTAATTGATAATTTGATATGTTATAGAAGTTTGCCTTAAAAAAGTAAAACTTTTAATGGTTTTACGTAAGTTGGCAACTTGAGGGACCAATTGTGTATTCTAAAGTGATTATTGGGCGGGAGTTTTAAGTATGACAACGGCAACCAAGACAAATTCAGGGACCGAGTGTGAAAAAAAGTAACTATTAGACCCTTGACCGTCTCTTACCGGAGACGATATTAACTAGTGCACACCAAACGATAAACTCATCTACCACGTTTTCCACACACAAACAATTTTCCAATGGCAGATTTCCCCATTTTAAACGAACTCATGGAGGTTGCTGATTCACCAATTTGAATGTTCGTATGGCTATCTGGTTTGAAGAAGAGGCTGCCCAAGAAGGGATTCTGAAGAAGCTAGTTCTTCAGTGAATTCAGCATCTGAAGACATGAATCATAGCGTAGGGAGCTGATAGAAGAGAATAAAGCTCTGGGACGTCTTTGGAATTGCGCTTGACTGTGTGGATGCGCTGACCAAAATCCAGTCGAGGCACACAAAGCAACTTGCCCAAATCATACAGATTGTTGGTCAAACAGATGAAGGTATTCGGTTCAACCAAGAGTTTGTTAAGAAAATGGCTGAACATAATGCCTGAATTTTTGGTTTTCCATGGGGTAGATAAAGCCGGCCTTTTGGGTGTTAGTTTTTGGAATATAGGTTGCTAAAAAGGGTATTTAAATTAGATTTGATGTAGTTGGTTATGATGTTTAACAGACTTTATTAATGATAAAATATCATTTGGGTTATGTGTTGTTTAATATTTTCTTGTATTGTGATATTGGGTGTATTTTAGTGTAATTAGTATCAACAAAACCAAACAGGCCATTGTATCAGCAAAACCAAACATGCCCTTGTATCAGCGAAACTTTAATCAGTAAAACCAAACACCCTCTTATATCAGCAAAAGCAAAGGCAATGGTTTAAAAAGATGTGGTGAAAATGCAAATACTTTAGCACTAAATCATAGTGTATCAACAAACATCCGCTTGTATCAGCTAAACCAAACGCCCCCTTTTATCAGCAAAAGTTGTTACAGCAAAACCAAACACCCCCATATCAGCAAAATTAGAGGCAGTGGTTTAAAAACACGCGTTGAAAATGCAAACGCTTTAGCAGTAAACAACAATGTATTGACAATGGTGTATTGTAACATCTTGAATTTTGACTTACCAAAGTTAAACAAACTTATGAAAGCCAACAAATTGTAACTTACTATTGTGGTATGACTTGGATAAGTCAAGCCTATTAAGAAATGCAAAAAAATTTCAAACACAATTACTTAAATAAGAACCAATTTTTTATTCATCGATTTCATGTTCTCAAGAACTACAAATGTTTACTATTATCTAAACATACACTTAGCTAGACCCACAACTCTCCTTATCATCGTTTTCCTTCTTTTCCTTCCTTTCCTTAACATATTTAAACAAAATTTCCAGATTTTTAATCCTTTCTCCCAAATCGTTAAACTTTGATAACAAGATGTCATCCTCTTCCTTCTCCTTCTTAATACCCAAACCATTTTCATTTGGGCAGTCTGCTTTCCTCAACGAACTCAACAAAGCCTTCCCCTTATCGTTTTGTGCCATTATTTTTTTTCTTTTTGCTTTGGGTAGAATGTGTGTTGATTGTATTTTAGGGTTCACTCAGCCAATACATATATGGTTGAAGGTTGGGTTACATTTTAACTAGGTTGGGTCAAAAGGACGATTCTGGCATTTAATGGCCAAGGTTTGGACCTATGGCGATGAAAAGGCCGAGTTTTGTCCCATAACGATGCGCCTTGCTAAGTTTAGGGACCAACGGTGTATTTTAGTCTTTTAAAGTTGTACACATTCTAATCGAATGAGTTACATGTTTTTATGCAAAAGTGTAGTAGGATGGTTAAGTATATAAATAAAAGAAAGATGGTACACATTGTAAAATATATGTTACAAGTCATAATGCATAAGATCCTGCTCAATGCACTAAATTATGAGTAGGGGAGCATCGGGTGAGATAACATTTCACTAGAACATTAGAGGGTGGCAGTCATGATTTCATGTCTTCTCCATGTCTTATCACACACCAATAATATCCTGCCATCTCATTTCATGCCTTATCATATATTTTTAATGACAACCATGACTCCATGTCTCACCTAATTTTATTTTTAATTTCTTATATTCATAATTAATATTCCATGCCCCAGCGGCTCTTTCTCTTCCATGCTTCAACGGCATAAATTGCCTGAGAACACTCATGCCTCTCTTATGCCGCAATGGTTGCGGCGGTGTTCATTTGCGGCATGCCCCATGCCGATCACCATGCCGAGCCCACTGCCACCCCCTTAGCATAGTATCTTTATAAACCTTTACTACTACTTGAAACCGTGTCATTTTAGCTATGAGTTGCTAAACATATGTTCTAGAAATGTGAATTTGAGATGTTATGGCATTTATTATGTAACGTTAAAGAAAGGCTATAAAATGGATGAGACTTGAGAAGATAACAAAAACCTTATATGATGTAATGAATTTTGGAATATTATTAACTACAAAACATCTTAAAGCAACCTATTTGATGTAAATCAAGTCGAGTTTAAATTATGCTGATTATTCGACCTCATCTCTTATGAAAAATCTCTATTGAACTGATAAGACTTTTAGATTGGCCCGAGTTACATAGAACCTTACAATAATATGAAATCAAACTACGCATATAGCATCATGCTTTTCTTGCTCTTTATTTTTAACTTTGTTTTTAATGCTTCGGTAACTAGTATTCTAACTCCTTCATATTGATCTTCCGATACTAAGTTATACTCCTTAAGAACTATTTGCATTTCTCCACAACGCGCAGCCGTGATGACACTCGTTGGTGACAACAGTTTCTGTATAAATAGGTTTGAGACTAATTAAGAAGCTAATCTTAGCCAATCGTCTAAAGGGATTTTTTTGTTACAAGCGTTAAATCTCTAAACTTTAAAATTAACGTTAAATCACACAGTTATAGATTTATAATGCAAATTTCAACACTAACAAAATATAAACTAAAAAAGAAAAAGGTTCGGTGAAAGACTTGTTTGCCGAATTAGGATATGAAGCCTTTTTTTTATAGGGTTTTAGCCGTACAATAGCAACGTACTTTCAACTTTGTTCAGTTTTGGTACGTGTATTTTTTTTTTGTTCCACTAAATGCAACGTACTTTTGTGTTTTGTGCTACCTTGATACGTCAAAGTACAGGCTACCGGTTAACGTTTTACCGGTTAAATGTCTACGTGGATTTTTTTTATCACAAAATGAGTATTACGTGTATAATATGTTGACTATAAGTCAACGTTTCACCCTATTTGAGTAAAAAAAGCACACACACGTAAACATTTCCCCTTTTTCAATTATAAACCCTAACGCTAGATTCCATGTAAACAATCAAATAATTAATCACAATGCGTTTAACAGTCAATTTCCATCATGATGGGACGTTCGTACCATCACCTCTCATGTATCATGAAGGAGACGTATCTACAATAAAATATTTGGAATTTGAAGGTATGACAGTTATTGGGCTGACAAAGCAACTAAAAGGTGCATGTATGTACCCCATTAAAGGTATTTTCTTTCTTGCTCCTGGTAAAGAACTCAGTTATGGATTATTGAGATTAAGGATGATTCAGACTTAGCAAATTGTATTGCTCTAGGGTTTAAGAATCAAAAAGTAATTGATATTTATATTGAACTTCATGGGTATGATCTAAAGCATTGGACTCAGCCCCAGACAGAACAAGATGATGATTTGTCTGATGTTGGTGAGATGGAATATATACAACCCTATGGTCCTAGTGATTTTTGTAGGGGAAGATGATGTATTGATACAAAATAGGTCCATAAATGATCCTTTTTTGAACAAATTATGCAATGGGTCTTTTATAAGTGATTTTGCTGACAAATCTGATAGTGGTGAAGGTAGCCAACCTACTTGTCAGGAGTTAGACATAGATAGTGATGATGAAGATATAGGCAAAAAGTATAAGATTGTTCTTGGTGTAGTTTATCCTGAGTTTGACCCTAAACTTCCATGGAATGAAATGAAACCAACATTAGGTCTTAGGTTTCAACACCCATATCACTTAAAAGAGTGTTTGAACAATTATGGTGTGGCCAATGGATACCAGCTTTGGTACAGGAGAAATGATTATAGAAGTTTGATGGTTTTGTGTGGTAGAGATGTTGCAGAAGGTAGAAGTGGTGGTGCAAAACTTAGGAAAAGGGAAGCAACTAAGGGTGTGCAGAGTGAGACATCAAAGAAAGGAAAGAGCAAGGGCGTACAGACTGAGACACCAAAGAAAGGAAAGAACAAGGGTGTGCAGATTGAGACACCAACAAAGAAAGGAAAAACTAAGTGTGCACAGTCTGAGACACCAACAAAGAAAGGAAAAGGCAAGGGTGCACAGTCTGAGACACCAACAAAGAAAGGAAATGAAAAGGGTGCAGAGGCTAAGACACCAACAAAGAAAAGAAAAAAAGATCTGCAAAGAAAAGAAAAGATGGATGGACATTCAGGCTTTGGGCTTCTTGGGTGCAAGATGGAACCTGTTTTCAGATCAAGACATTGATTCCCCAACATTGTTGCTCTAGGAACTTTGACTTAGGGGCATTGGTCACATTTAAATGGATAGCCAAGCAGTTTGCTCAAAAAGTGATTCAGGATCCTACTATTAGTTATAGGAATATTCAAGAACAAATAAAAAAGAAATATTTGATAAATGTTAGTGTGGGGCGATGTAAAAGGGCAAAGCAAAGGGCCTTATTTGATCATGAAGGTGGGCTCATAGAACATTATTGCATATTGTGGGATTATAGGCAACAAATTTTCAACACCAATCCTGGTTCAACAGTCCATCTTCATGTAGATGAGCAAGACAATGGGAACATCCACTTCAAAAGGATGTATATATGTTTCAAGGCTATGAAAGATGGGTGGAGTGCAGGGTGTAGGAGAGTTATAGGACTGGATGGATGTTTTCTGAAAGGCACATGCAGAGGTGAGTTGTTGACAGCTATGGGTAGAGACGCTAACAACTAAATGTATCCCATAGCTTGGGTTGTGGTCAACATTGAGAACACAGACAATTGGGAATGGTTTTTGGTATGTATTTGTAAGGATCTCATACTTGGACCTTGGATGTACTTGACTATCCTTTCAGATGGTCACAATGTATAATTTCATTTTTCATTTTGTACACTTTAATTGCTATACACTAACAAATATAATTGCTATACACTAACAAATTTTGGGATATGAAACAGAGATTGATGGATGCTGTCAAAAACATGTTGCCCTATGCAGAACACAGGCTATCTGCCAGGCACATTTATGCCAACTTTAAGAAGAAATGGAACCACCTGCATTACAAAAGCTTGTTTTGGGGTGCTGCATCAACAACTTTACAGTTTCAATTCTACTCCAAGATGAATTTAATTGGGAACATTGATCCAGAGGCAAAACATTGGCTTGTAGATATGAATCCCAATAGCTGGTGTAGGGCTTTCTTCAAGATGGACAGAGGATGTGCAGCCCATGAGAATGGAATTTCAGAATCCTATCACAATGCCATAAGCATTGCAAGAGGTAAGCCTATAATTACAATGTTAGAAAAAATAAGAGTTTATTTGATGCAAAGGTTGTATAACATGCATAACCTAGCCTATAACCTAGTAGATAGCATTACACCATTAGTTAGGAAAGAACTAGAGCATTTAAAAGATATCCAAAGATTCTAGGTAGTCTATCCTTGTTGTGATAATCAATATGAGGTTAGGAAGGGTGATGAGTCATTTGGTGTTAACATAGAGAAAAGTGAGTGTACATGTAAATGGTTGGATTTGAGTGATGTTCCATGTGTTCATGCTGTAGCAGCATTTGATTTTCTAAAAACAGATCCAATCTTAGGGGTTAGTGCTTGGTACTCTAAAAGGATGTGGTTAAATTCTTATAACTATTCCATTAGGCCAGTTGGTGGCTCATCTATGTGGCCTTGTACTTCTGATGAGGCTCCTTTGCCACCAATCCTTAGGAAGATGCCAGGAAGGCCTAGGAAACTAAGAATCAAGCATGACACAAAAAGGGTCAATGAAATTAGCAGAAGTGGTAGAATGATGACCAGTCAGAACTGTTGGGAAAAAGGCCATAACAAAAAAAGTTGCAAAACCAGTTAAGGAGAAGAGAAAAGCATGAAGAAAGAAGGCTGGATCTAGCTTTGTGTTCCCAAGTGATGCAGGACCAAGTGGTGTAGACCCAATGGATGCAGATTCAACTGGTGCAGACCCAATGAATGCAGATCCACCTGGTGCAGACCCAATTAATGCAGATCCAACTGGTGAAGTATCAAGTGGTGCAGGACCAAGTGGTGTTGTACATGAGGTATTAATACAAGTTTAGTAATTAATGGATTAATGCACTTAAAATGATTTATACTTACCCCTTATGTATTTGCAGGGTGATGACATTCCCACCCAAGAAAGAGAAGAAACAATCACTGAAGATCAAGAATGCCATGGTGATGACATTCCCACCCAAAAAAGTACAGCAAATACTACTGCAAAGGTGATTGATGATTCAATTGCAGCTGGTGTGGTTAACAGTTTCAGCATGAGGAGAAGAGCAAAATCTGAGAGAATTGCAAAAAAATGAAAACCATTCCAGTTTGGGGCAGATGGTGCAGTTTCAACTTCTGATAAGGCATGGGATGTGGAGGATGTTCTGAGAGAACCTTAGAAGTTTAGATGTGTTGGCCTTTAAAAACAATGTCTTGGGTCTTGTAATTTAGTAGAATTTAAAACTTTACCTTGAATGTGTTGGTGTTAGCTGTATGTGCACTAGAATTTAAAACTTTATCTTGCATAGTGGACTTTATGTCCACAAATTTTCAATTGAAGTAATGAATCCAAGATGTTAGTTTATTGTGTCTCTTGTCTGTGTGGTCCATGTGCAGGAAAAGAGTGCACAAAATACCAATAATGTATTGTATGTGTGGTGCCTTTTACATGTGCCTTTGGTGTCTGTGTGGTCCATGTGCAGTAAAATAAGCAATAACACACCAAATGCAATAAACAAACCAAACTTTTCACTATCACCATTATAGTCATACACATGAACACATTACAAAGATTACTTAACTAGCAACAAGATAACAATAATCATACACATTGTTACAACAAGCTTCCTATAAAAACCTACACTTGATTTCATTTCTTTCAACTCCATTTGCAGACCCAAAACTTGGTTCTGCATAGTTGACTTTTCAAAGAATAAAGACATTTCCATTTCTCTTATTGTGCACCTCACTGCATCCATCTTGTTTTCATTAAGTTTAACCTTTTTTTAGCTATTTGAAAACCTCTTGTTTGTAGTACTCATTTGGTAGATCAGGATCCACCCAATCAAATGTTTTACACTCTGAACCCTACAAAATAAACACAACTAAGCAAGTACCCGTACCATTACAAAAATAAAATTATAACTTACTTTATAGTAATTTATGCATCCCAGGAATCGTCTCAGTGGATGATTAATTGTTTTTAAGGTTTGTAGAATCACTGGTTTTAGACATTCACAATGGGTAAGTGGTGGATCACGAAGAAATCGATTAGATGATGAGGAAGACATTTTATGATTTGGGGAAGAATTGTTAGGGTTAATTAGATGGTTAGGTTTAGGGTTTTTGTATAGTCGTGTGTTTAATATTTGGGGAAGAAGGAGAAAATGAGTATAAAAAAACGTTTATTGTAAGTGGAATGCCTACGTGGCATGTCCACGTAGGATACATTGGTTTGTATCCGGTAACACAAAGTACCGCATACTAAGGTAGCACAAAACACAAAAGTACGTTACATTTAGTGGAACAAAAAAAAGTGCACGTACCAAAACGGAACAAAGTTGAAAGTAAGTTGCTATTGTACGGCTAAAACCATTTTTAATAATAGATTTGTTTGGCTAATTAGTTGATAAAATGTCGTTAGAATTTGTTATTATAAATTGATGAGGCGCTTTATTTTGGATACCATCATTATGCTACTTACCAAGGAATGGATCTCTGCCTTTTGATCAAAAAAACAAATTTTAAGAATAAAATACACGGAGGGACCACTTCTGTAAATAATGAATTCTTGCCCCAGCTTACCCCATACCTATACCAGTCACTTTCCCCAAATTCAGCATCAACAAATCTCACTTTCTCTCTCTAACCAAAATCAAAAACTAGCATAAAAATTCAAAATCAACCACTTTAAAACGTTAAAAGCAAAAAAGAAAAACACAAAAATGAAACAATCAATGCATGTAGAACCAGATGATCGTACGGTACTTCCAATTCTTTATTTAGTAGTTATTTTACTATTTGTTGTGATTTTATTTATGTTTTTGTTGTTATTTATAAAAAAAAATTGTGTTTTTTAGTTGTTAATTGATAGATTAATGTGATGATGAGATGATTTTGTTCTTAAATCTGGATTTTATTTGTGTTTTGAAAGATATTTATGAGAATTTTTATGAGGATTTTTGTGTTTTTATGATAATATGAGATATTAGAGGTTAGATCTAATTGAAAACCAGAGATATTATCATCTTTCTGTTAGTTTTGTATACATGGATGCACACCAAGTGTTTGATAAAATGTGAGAGTGAAAAGTATCATACGTGTAGTATCACCAGTGATATTTGAAGTTGAATTGTATATATCTATTATCACTAGTGATATTTTTATTAGAGAAAAGTACAAAAAAAGGACAAAATCTTTTTTGAGGTCCCCATCATGGTCATATTTTAAGCCAATTTTCAAAATGGTCATGAGCAACTGCGCAACTCCATCAAATGCTTGACACGTGTCCTCTATCAAGTAAAGTCCATTTAACTATTATAATATATTATTTTGTTAAAATGTCCAAAATACCCTTTTGTTACAATGATTTCTAACACATTGAAAGAGTTAACCCCTTAAACCCGTGAACACTAGTTGTTTCACCTACTTTTTATATATATTTAAAACTCAAACAAATAGATATCTCTCTCACTAGTTGTTTCACCTACTTTTTCTTTTCACCTAACACATTAGATATCTCTCTCACCAGCTCAACTTGATTCAAAACTCAAATCCATGGATTGTCTTCTCTTTTGATCGATCGGAATTAAGTTTCCCATATTTATCATCATCTCCACTTAACCGTTCCATCTCCGGTCATCATGACGGTCGCCGTTTCATCGGCACCATCATTGTTTCGCCATTGCCGGCACAGGAAGTAAAAGACATAGGTAATAATGAGATCGTGAACAACATAGTAAGATGAACGAATGAAGCAATGAGCAGGAGTAAGATGAAGCAATGAGCAGGGATTGCTTTCTTCAGGTCACTTAATATTCAGATGAATCCGACATTCGACCACCTGCTCCCATATTTCTTAAATTAAATGTAGGAACTTGAATATATGTTTGTGTTCTTATTGGATAGTGACTATGTGATTTGTGATACCAAAGACTTGATATTTATAGTTGGAATTATATTTATTGTTTGCTTACATATGCACTGTTATTTTTCGCACTACTATTTCTACTTATAATCTTGGAACAATACAAAATCTCAGTTTTATTCCATAAAAATTTGGCCGGAATATAGTGCCGGAATCTGAAAAACAAAAATGACGATGATGAAGATTAATGTAGAATTGATAAGTGTAAAAGAAAGAAAGAATATTTTATTATAAAAGTCATGGGTATTTTTGACATTTACTATTTTAATAATAGGACAAAACATCAAATCACACATATTTTTATTATAAAAAATTGGACACGTGTCGAGTTTTGGGTGGAGTTGCGGAGTTGGACACGTGTCAAGCATTTGATGGAGTTGCGGAGTTGCGCAGTTGCTCATGACCATTTTGAGAATTGGCTTAAAAAATGAACATGATGGAGACCTCAAAAAAGATTTTGTCCTTTTTTTGTACTTGTCTCTCTTTGTATTATCACTTGTGAAATTTTATTTATATGATAGGTTTTTTTGTTTATTTGTTAAGTTTTATTATATGTCATGTATAGTATCACTTTTGATATTTATTGTTTTATAATCATAGTTAAAGTTTTTTTTTTCTTTAAAAAAAGTTTTAATGGTATACTATTTACTGTGTGTTTTATCACATTTGTTTTATATCATAATTTTGATGTTTTATGTGCTTTTTGTGGATGATAATTGTGTTTTGGTTACTGATAAGCTATTTATTATATTGTAATATTGCTTATTATTTAGGTTGTTAGATTAAACAGGTTGATTTTGCTTTAAACACTTAGTTATTTAGTGTGATTTTGCTTATTATTTAAGTTGTAATTGAATTTGTCTATTTAATGGATACATTGTACGTATTTCAATAGGTTTTACAACGGGATTTGAAAATATCTATGGGTGAATCAGTAAACTGAAGAAGTTATGGTTATACAAAGCACAACATCTTCATAACAAACTGAAGAAGCTCAAACATATGTTATATCACATGTGATATCACACGTGATATCATTTGTGATATCACCTGTGATATCACACGTGATTCAACAAATAGAAGAAGTCAACACATCTGTGATGTCACCTGTGATATCGAAGTCTCCTCCAAAAAGTTGAACAACAGAGAATGAGACACACAATAAATAAGCAATAAAAGTGTGGTAGTTGGTAGTTATTGAGAGATTGTTGTGATAATGTGATGAATGTTGTGATAATATGAGAAATCACAAGAGATATTAAGGTGGTAACATGCTTCTGTTATATTTGTAATGCATTTTGTAGAAAATTAGAAGGGGGGGGGGGTTGAGTAGTTTTACCAATTAAAACTTCGTTTTAAATTATTCAGATCGACTTATGTCAATCTATTTAAACATGTATGTTGGATGCTGATAGACAAGCATATATAAGTATGTAATGAAAAGATAAGGAGTAAGAAGCACAAAACCATAACGCGAGTATTTATAGTGGTTCGGCTACAAGGACACCTTCCTTTCCCTACTCCACTCCCCGAGTCACCTACTCGAGAGTTCGTAATCACTACACGACACTGACTCCTTATGGCGGAGAAGCCTTCACAACGTTGCCTACTCTTTATCCGGTACAAGGCTAGATACCGGTTCTTCCACGAGGTAGAACCAAACCTATCACAACGTCGCCTACCCTTTATCCGGTACTAGGCTAGATACCGTGTTCCATTGCATTGGAGGAGCTACTACCCAACACTACACCAACACCTAACCCCAAAGGAGATCTACTCCTTAGAATAATATCAACAAGGATAACAATATCCTTTGACCCAATACTAATCTATCTTGTACATCGAATCACACCATATCGAATGTACACCTTAGGCACCTTTTACTAATGCCTTTGACTCGATCTTCAAGACATCTTTCACTAATGCCTTGTGACTTGATTTCTAGGCACCGTTCACTAATGCCTCTATTCTTGACTTCTAAGCACCCTTCACTAGTGCTTTTAATACGGACGATCGACACCCTTCATTAATGTCTTCGTCGTGACTCTTTAGACATCTTGCACTAATGTCTTCAACACTACACTTCTTATGAGAAAGAAGAGAATTATCAACAAGAGAACCTCAGTAGTCTTGATGATAACGAAGCATGGCAACTCATGGACTTGAGCTTGCTCGACTTCAAAAGGTGGTGATCTCGCCTTTAAGAAGAACCTAGAGAATCACACAAAAACAAAACTACATACATAGATCACTTGGATATGGGGTTAGAGAGTTTATAACTTAAAGAGAAAATATGTGAGAAATGGGTGGAAAACAATGAAGAAATGACTCACTATTTATAAAGGGAAAAATAGCTATTGTTCCACGGATCCCTCACTTGAGGGATCTGTCCAGTGTATTACTTGGGATCCATGGGACGCTCCCTTTTGCCCATGGGTTTTGAGTCATGGGTCATGGGTTATGGATCATGGTATCTAAGTAGATACAATGTATCTACAAGATGCAATGCATCTAGTCCATGTTTCATAGATTAAAACCATGGGTCATGGATAAAAACTATGGGCCATGGATATGATCCATATATGACTTATGCATGATGTCATGCAATGGGTTATGGGTCAAGCTCCATGGGTATGGGTCATGGACTTTGGGTTGTACCCAACTACATTCAATGTATTTGGTCAATGGGTCGAATACTTAAGTTTCTACCCAATTGTATTTCCTATTATAATACATACTAGTTAAGAAAAAACTAAAATTCGTAAAAGTTTGAATTTGTAGTTTTTACTTTCTTCTCCCCCTTTTTGTCGAAACAAAAAGAGCGTCTAAAATAAACTAACACGGTGTTTTAAGAAAAACATGTGAAAAGAAAAAGAAAGAGAGAAAGTGACGGGAAAAGTTCTCGTCATAACTCCCCCTTGACTAGTCCGTTTAGGGATTGGTTTGATTGGTGAGTTGGTGCAGAAGAACTATCCTTTTAGGGATTGATTTGATTGGTTGAGTTGGTGGAGGAGAAATCCTAGCATTTGTAGATTTGACTGGAGATGATTCGGTTGAAGAAATTTCGTGTACAACACGAGCAATTTTCTTGGGTGGTCCTTTGGTGGATGAGTTACCACTTGGAGCTTTCCTCATGATGAGATGATTCAAAGAGGTTTGTAAAGGTTTCTAAGTGCTGAAAATGAGGATGAAGAATGATGACTTTAGTAGTCCTAACAATGTAGTTTATAAAGTAAGGGATTTGGCAAGTGCATTCAAGACTTAAGCCACTAAGATTCCTTGGAATGTGATGATTAGCATGCACAAGATTCAACTTAAGAGTTGTACTGATCTAGGAACTTAATTAAGATGATATGGAGTGTTCAAGTTAGCAAGATGAGCTTGAAGTGATTGTTTTAGCTAGAGTTGACATGAATCTGTCATACGGATCCTACGGTTCCCTCCAATGAAGGATCCGTCTAGGAATAATCCTAGGGATCCGTCTCTCAGCAGCTAGGAAATGATAACAATGATGTTTGTAATGTCTAATTCCTATACCTTCTTGAGTGTTTCAGTCCATCTAAGTGTCTTAAGTGAAAAGGTACTTAAATGCTTAAGGGCAATGAGTGATGTAGCTAATGATTGCCTTTTATGGAAGAAATTGGAACTTTTATGAGTACCAGTGAGTGACCAAAGATGACACTAAAGAGCTAAATGATCCTAGAGACCAGATAGTAACTTAAGATAATGTTTTGGAAGATATCCTAAAAGCTTAAGATGGAAAAGCTATAATTTGACCCATTTCGACCTATTTTAAGGTAAGGATGAATACAATCAATTTGGTATAATTGAATGATGTATAAAGCTAGATGTTTTAACATGTGAGGGATCATGTGTGAGTATAAGAGCGGAAGAGTAATGAGTTTTGGCGAGACGATAGATCTACAGGTGCTTTGAGTGTGATCTAAATGAGTTATGTGTGAGTACGAAACATTTACTCAACTTGATAAGGACTCAATTTGTCTTAAGGCACTATATCTAGCTTAGTGTGAGGTGATCTAAAGACATGTTTTGAAATACAATGATAGCAATTTCATTTCTGTTTGCCGGATCCCACGGTTCCCTAAGAATAGGGATCCGTCTAGCACAAACTTTGGGATTCGTCTCTCTGCTAAGCAGAACCTTTACAAAAGGTATGCAAGGGTTGAACAATGCATCATATTTCAAAGTTAGTGTTTTTCTAAGAAGTTCTAACACTAATGTAGTAGATACATCAAATGTAAGATGTTTTATTTTATGAAGGAAATTGCATAACATTGATAAAGCATAGATACTAAGATTGACCCTATTTGAAAGAAGGCTAAATTCCTTGAGCGTTTTCGCTAGATGGATCATCAACTGGTTGATGAGTGTTTGTCGATTCAGGAATGAAGAAAGTCTTCATGAGAGATGTGTTTAGAGGTTCCATCATCTTGTTCACAAGTACGTATAACGGACTTTGAAATTGAGGGTGAAAGTACATCATGTGATGATAAAGGCGTGTCAAGAACATTCCATAAGGGATTAGTTTATTCTTGGAGCCTTGAAGATTACAATTCGCCTTGCGAAGAAGTAGGCAAGATTGTATGGTTGTTGTGTTAGCAAACAATACATTATGTGAGTACAACAAGCGAGAAGGATTTCTCGATTTCCCCTAAGACTCCAAACGTTTTCACGTAGGATGAGTGCGAGAGCCTTGTACTCTTCTCGGATATCCCGTGTATAGATAATGTTTGGATCGGAGTAATAGGGTCGAGGTCTGCATATCATGCGAGTCAAGTCTTACGGGGAAGGTATGTGTGAACAATATGGACTATTTTTTTCACGAGAGTTGAAGAGAGTATCAAGAGACCAATCTTCAGTGAAGGCACATTATCCATGATTTGGAATTCGGAGGATGTGAGAAAATTGCCCAAGGGTTAAAACAAACTTTTGGTTTTTGATCCAAAACCAAATAGATAGAGAATGATCCTCGTTACGAACGAGTTCAACTTGACGGAAGAATTCCAATACAAACCTTGGACATATTTTATCGTTAACTTCGAGAAGACATTCTAGTCCTATGGTTCGAAAGGAGGTATTGATATCTTCTTCGTATTGTAGAGGAGTGTCGACAATACGTCCTTCATGGAAGTGACGGTTTCGAGATTATTGAACCTACGGACATGATTTCCAGGTGTGTTGGGCTCAAGAGAGATGTTAGGGATATAGATGCTAGTGAGTGAAAAATCGAACTCATACTCATACGACATAGCGAAACCTATAGAAAAGAAGAGTTAATAGGATGTGACGTATTGCGGGCAAAACAATGATTACCTAACGTTTTTACAACATGTTTATTAACAATGATAATTAACTCACTTAATGTTTGACTATTCTAGTGGAACATTTCTTTTAGGAAGAAAACGGTTTTAATTTTGCATGAACAACTGTTATCCAGAAGGACGGTTCTCACGGTTCCCTTCCATAAGGGATCCGGCTAGTATACCTACAGGGATCAGTGGATCTTTAGTAACAGAAAAAAGATTTTTGATAAAAACAAGGGTTTTTACATCTTATAGTTTTATACCAAGATATGTATATTAGCCTACATTTTCTTTAGCATGCATTAATGGTTTCTAATGAAAAAAATACGAAAGGTATAAATCAAAAGAAATGACAAACACATTATGAAAATGAACTAGATAAACTAGAATATTAGTAATATTTCATTTCAATGCTAAGAACAATACAAATGATTGGGTATATAACACTAATGTAGATTAACAACACAAAGTATATGTCTCCATACGAGAACTTCATCATAGGGAACACGAGAGCGATGAGTGTTAAGGCGATGAGTACGAGGGCGATGTAAACCATGTTGATGACGAACCTTCTTGATATTGGTTTGAGATGAGATGAGATGAGGAGGAAGATGAAGTTTTGAATGAGAGGTAATTTTTGAAAGTGGAATATTTGAAAAAAGTGAGGATTTGGTGGAATGTACGTCGGAGGGAGTTTTATGGGGAAGGAGGAATTTTTGAGATTTGTGTTTTGTTTTATTATTAGAAAGATATGATTATTGGATTAAATGAAATAAAGCACAAAATTTAAAAACCTCGACTTTAGACGAAAGAGCAACACGTAGGCGAGAAAAAATTTCCTAACGAAGCTACGTGTAATATATGAATATGCACAAAAGATAATCATATAAGTTCCTATGAAAGCATAGTTATTTATTAAGCTAATGTTATTTAGAGATAAGTGGGAAATCATACCGCTAATGCACTTAGGAATGTCTTTACAAATGACACAACAAATGTCAGTAGACAATTCCGATTCCTTCGTATTTAAGATACCTTCTTAGGGAAGGTATTCTTGTTACCTAAGCAATTCCTATGGCTTGGTAGGTATGAGCTTTAACTAAGCAACATGACAAAGAAGGTTAGTGCAGTTAAACAAATAATAATAAGAAAGAAAGAAAGAAAAAAAATGTTGTCATCTAATCAACATCCAAACAAAGTGTAAAAAAAAATTGTTTTTGTAAAAGACCTTCTTTGTAGTTTTCAATTAAACACGGATCGTATCAAGTTATTAAAGTACAATATACTTTAAGAAACTTGGTAACGAAGCTCTGATGCCAATTGTGGAAAACTAGAAGGGGGTTGAATAGTTTTACCAATTAAAACTTCGTTTTAAATTATTTAGATCGACTTATGTCAATCTATTTAAACATATGTGTTGGATGTTGATAGACAAGAATATATAAGTATGTAATGAAAAGATAAGGAGTGAGAAGCACAAAACCACAACGCGAGTATTTATAGTGGTTCGGCTACAAGGACACCTTCCTTGCCCTACTGACACTCCCCGAGTATCCCCGAGTCACCTGCTCGAGAGTTCGTAATCACTACACGACACCAACTCCTTATGGCGGAGAAGCCTTCACAACGTTGCCCTACTCTTTATCCTGGTACAAGGCTAGATACCGGGTTCTTCCACGAGGTAGAACAAACCCTATCACAACGTCGCCTACCCTTTATCCGGTACTAGGCTAGATACCGAGTTCCATTGCAATGGAGGAGCTACTACCCAACACTACACCAACTCCTAACCCCAAAGGAGATCTACTCCTTAGAATAATATCAACAAGGATAACAATATCCTTTGACCCAATACTAATCTATCTTGTACATCGAATCACACCATATCGAATGTACACCTTAGGCACCTTTCACTAATGCCTTTGACTCGATCTTCAAGACATCTTTCACTAATGCCTTGTGACTTGACTTCTAGGCACCGTTCACTAATGCCTCTAGTATTGACTTCTAAGCACCCTTCACTAGTGCTTTAATACGGACGATCGACACCCTTCACTAATGTCTTCGTCTTGACTCTTGAGACATCTTTCACTAATGTCTTCAACACTACACTTCTTATGAGAAAGAAGAGAACTATCAACAAGAGAACCTCAGTAGTCTTGATGATAACGAAGCATGTCAACTCATGGACTTGAGCTTGCTCGACTTCAAAAGGTGGTGATCTCGCCTTTAAGAAGAACCTAGAGAATCACATAAAAACAAAACTACATACATAGATCACTTGGATATGGGGTTAGAGAGTTTATAACTCAAAGAGAAAATATGTGAGAAAGGGGTGGAAAACAATGACGAAATGGCTCACTATTTATAGAGAGAAAAATGGCTACTCTTCCATGGATCCCACGGATCCCTCACTTGAGGGATCCAGTCCAGTGTATTACTGGGGATCCGTGGGACGCTCCCTTTTGCCCATGGGTTTAGGGTCATGGGTCATGGGTTATGGATCATGGTATCTAAGTAGATACAATGTATCTACAAGATGCAATGCATCTAGTCCATGTTTCATGGATTAAAACCATAGGTCATGGATAAAAACTATGGGCCATGGATATGATCCATATATGACTTATGCATGATGTCATGCAATGGGTTATGGGTCAAGCTCCATGGGTATGGGTCAAGGACTTTGGGTTGTACCCAACTACTATTCAATGTATTTTGGTCAATGGATCAAATACTTAAGTCTCTACCCAATTGTATTTCCCATTATAATACATACTAGTTATGTATATATTCACCCAATACGTAAACACTAGTTGTTATACATATGTATTACTAAATCATAAAATCACTTATGCTTGTTTTAGTGTTTTATGTGAAAACTTAAGTGTGTTAGAAAACTATTGACTCAGACCATTTACGTATTTTATTTGTTTCATTAAAATGATTTTACGTTTGTTATCGGCAAAACATTAGAAGACCGTATAATATAAATAAACGTTTGTACGACTTATTTTGTATTAACACATTTATTTTCTTAATTGATAGAGTGTGCATGTTTCGATAGGTTTAACAATGTATCACATGTTTCTCCATCACCACTATTGATTCAACAAATAGAAGAAGTCGACATGTGATGAAGGTTTTACTGACCAGGTCTTAAATTTATAGTGTCTCGCAATACCTATGGTCTACCCTAGTGCACTAACGGGCAATGTACTCGGTCGTGTGTAGTGTAGTAAATGGTAAAGCTGAGGTCGTCCCAAGAGCTATGTGTGTTGGATTATTACTAAGTCTAATGTCACATAATAATGATGGTTTCGATAGGGATTTAATTAATTAAACTACTAATGCTTAATAAATGAAAGCAGATAAATGGATAAAGAGAAAGCAATAGAGATAAGTGGTGCTAACCTAGTTAATCATCCTAGCTAGTTATGTCTACGTCTACTTACTTCCAATTACTTCAGGTGGGGTCAAATTCGATAGGACAGCATTTGGTCAATTCGCCCTAACCTATCAGCAAAGATGCCACCACAGGAGAAATCAGGCGCACCGTCATAAGTCCTGTTGTTCCTGGTCCCCTAAGCCAAGTCATTAAGTACCGCTACATGCTAGATTCATAATAGTGAGTGCCCGGCCGTTAGGAACTTAGACACTACACCCCCCAATTCTTAAGTTCATCCAAACGATAGGTGATCAATTGGTCAAATCGCACAAGTAGAAAGGGTCGCCAGTTGGTCATATCTTACCCTTTCTGTCTCAGTCCGCTCATCTAGGGTCAGTTGGTCATATCTCCTAGGTAATTGGCCTCTACCGCCATTCAAAACTACCGAACCAAGGGTGACTACCAATGAACTATGCATGCATACGCTTAGAAATAATTGTACGAAGGTAAAGGTAAACGTAAACAAAACAATTAAGGAATCATAACTAGGCTAGCACCAAAAGGTGCTTAGCCGCTCATATTAATCATGCAAATCAATTCAATATTCAAAGGTACGAAATACATGAATTGAAAGTAAAAGAAATATAAAACGCTAATGCTTATCGTAATTGAGTGACTTCTCCTTTGGAAACAGCTCCGTATGCTCCTCAGACCTGCCTTGAGCTTTTTCCCACGATCTCAGAGTGTTATGTGTGGAATGGGATGATTAGAAATGCTGGAATTCGTGGGGTATTTATAGGCCAGATCTGGGTTACGTCGTAACCAATATAGGAGTTACGCCGTAACTTCTATTCCTTCGTAAAATGCACTAGATCTGCTGGTTACGGCGTAACCTTATGAGTGGTCACGCCGTAGTCTTCAATAAACTCGGTTGCGTCATAAGTGATGCAGCAGTTACGGCGTAAGTATCAGCGGCGTAGAACCTCTTTTGACCTAATGTAGTTACGTCGTAACCTCTGGAAGGAGTTACGCCGTAACCCTTTGATAATTTGGCATACTGAGTCACGCAATAGTTACGGCGTAATGTGAGAGATGAGTTATGCCGTAACTTCTTCAAAATAGCATACTGTGATAAATCTTTAGATATATTTCATTTCCGCGTCTCTTTAGCTCCAATGCTCGTAATTTACCAGAAAGTGGAAAACAATAGGAAAACAAGTGTAAATCCATATAAATGATATAAATAACGAGCATTATCGGGGGAAATTGACTACTTAATATTCAGGACTATTTGATGTTATCAACATGCCTGTGATATCACAGATGATGCACCTGTGATATCACCTGTGATATCACGATATCACAGGTTCCTTCAGAAAGCCGAACAACATGTTGCATATATTCTGTTTAAATGCATTATAATATCACAAGTGATAAATGAGTATATATTGGTCTCTAATAAAAAGGACCTATTAATTTTTCTAGATGGACGTGCTTTCGAGGCACGTGATGATAAATAATCCATATGAAACTTATGAAGAATTGTAGCAAAGATAATTCTACATCAAGTAAACAAAAAAAGGAGATGATGTCTGATTCTGCAAACAAGATTGATGTAAAAAATAAAGATGACTAGATAAAGAGAATGATAGATGAAACAAAGATGACTGGAGAAGGAGCAGGCGAAGCAAGAAGCAATCCTTATGTTGCTTAGTTTAAAAATGCAATGCGAGTTCGGGGTAACCTAAGAAGGGTGCGCTCTATTAGGTCCCGAGCCACATTACATGGTGCCGGAGTTTGTACTACTTTTGAGAATCACTAAGTGACTTGTATGATCATTTGTATGGAAAAGTATTAATGTAGCATTTTATTCTTTTATCACATGGTGATATTACTCTTAGCATTTTTTATTACAATAAAATGTTTCATATCACACGAGATATAACACTGCATATTACCTATACCAAATATGTATAAAAACAAGAAATAAAACTACAAAAATAAAAAACTTGACATATCTAAAAATCAAAGAAAGTGTTACATCAAATTTAACAGAATATCATAAGTGGTATAAACATCAAAATCAAAACCAAGTGTTGCCCTCATTTTTAACAGATATCACAAGTGATACCAGATACAAAGAACTGTATGAATCACAAAAATCCTCATAAAAAATCATTCCAAACTATTGAGCATAAATCTTTTTTAGCAATATTGAAAAGCTATGAATTACAAGTGTTACATCAAACAAAAGAAATTAAAAAAAAAAGAAAAAAAAAGGTAAAATCCAGCAAATTCACCTTCAACGGAGCCGCCTCCAGGAACACCGCCCCCGGGGCAATGACTAGAGAATACTGGTAACGCACTAGCCGAAACTCTAGGAACCCAAAAAAACTTATCCCCCAGGAGTGTCAATAAACTCATGATGATTAAACGACTTATGTGTTTTCACACTATAAGAAGCTGTAAACAAAGGTACACATACGGTAAATTGAGAATCATCACAACTTTAAAAAAATAAGATTTAAGAATAATTATAAAACAATAACAATGAATTATCACTAGTGATAATATACATGACATATAATAAAGTTTAACCTATAAATATCAAAACGTATAAAAAACAAAATATCACAAGTGATACTACAAAACTACAGTTCAAAAGCAAGAATTTTGTTTATTTGAAACTCTTTTATACCGAGTTGATTCCCTCTCAATTTCAAGTGTACGCTAAATATCCTATTGGGAAATGAACTCACAAAGATATGTGCATACTATAACAATTATGTTGTACCATTCAAGACGAGACCGAAGATGTAAAGGTAGATAACACCTAGGCAATTACCTCCACAAGGATAACAACCAAAAGCATTTTACTAGGCAATAAATATGTCATAAATTGTTTTACCTTGTCCAATAACGTGAAAGGGGCCTTGAATGGTTCTAAAACTTTTCCAACAGGTTTTGCAGCATTAATCTGAGAGAAAATTTAGTTCAATATTAAAAAGTATAAATTGCGTAAATGTGCATGATCACGAGCTTCACCACGCATCTCAGAATACATATTTACTGTGATCTCGATAAAGTTAAAGCATTCATACATCGCAGACATTAATAGAACCTATCTTAACAAGCACTAAGTTTCATAAGAAAAACATTACCGACTGCATCTCCAGTTTCAAGCCAAACAGGAGCTGAACACCCTGAACTCCGGTTAGCTAATTTATTTCCATAATTCAAACTTCCATGCCCACCATTATAAGCATCTTCCAAGATATGAGAGCTTCTACTGCATCCAATGGTTGTATCGTGAGAAGCACATAAAACAAATAAATTATAATATCATCGACTTCAAATATCACTGGTGATACTACACGTACGATAGAGATCAGATTCAAAAATAGCAATCAGACACAAAAATAGCATTTCAGTGCTATTAAAAACATAAATTCAACTAACAACTTAATTAATAAGTAAAATTACAGGATCAGATAACAATATTATCAAATATTTTTCACTTACACATTTTATCAAACACTTGGTGTACAACTTGATAAGAAAGATTGTTACACAACTTGATCCACATAATTAACAACTGATTCAACATCATTATTTAATCACAACAATATAAATCAGTTAAGCTTCTGAAACAAACGGTTCATTCAAATCAAAAGAAGACATAAAAAAGATGACAATGATCTGGAGGTGATGATGAGATAATGATCGGAACGGTTATGGTGATCGAAATGGTGATGGTGATGATGATCAGAACAGTGATGATGATCAGAATGGTAATTGTGGATCGGGATAACTAATTTTTGGAGGGAAAGAATGAGAGCAGAGGAAAACACATACAAAATTACAAAGTATGTGTAAAAAATGACGAATGCTAAAAAAGAAAAATAAATAAAAGCTTTATATAGTTGGAAGATTAAGGTTAAGCATATTAAATTTTAGATTAATCTCAACCATTAGATCAATCTAAATAGAAGGTGGAGATTTGTCCATTGGTAAACACTAAAATAAGAGTAAGCATTTGAAAATTCCTCATTATATATATATATATATATATATATATATATATATATATATATATATATATATATATATATATATATATATATATATATATATATATATATATATATATATATATATATATATATATATATAGAGTGAGGATCATGTGCGGATATTTTTTTTAGTGCGGATGTGCGGATGTACCTCATCCGTTGATCTTTTTTCATTTAGCGGCTGAGATTTGACCAAATTCATCCCTTTTTTCTCTCCGTATATTTTTATTTTTATTAGAATATTCTATTTCCTTATTTTTCTCAGCTTTTTTTATTTAAATTTTTTATCGAATGGAATTACCTGATCAGTATTCTCGTATCGGTCCTGATCTATCGGTACATTTTTCATTAAAAAACGTTGTTGAAGGTATTTTTTATGATAGTTATTCTGATATTAAGGTTTTTATTATGATTTTGAGGATAGTTACTCTGATATTGCTATTGTTATTCTGAGTATTAGTATATTTACACTTTGATGTTTCTATCATTAGTATTATAGTTATTCTGATATTAAGTTTGTTATTATGATATTAGGATAGTTATTCTGATATTAAGTTTGTTATGCTGATATGAGGATAGTTATTCTGATATTAATGTTATTTTTGTATCTTTTATCAATATCCTTAATATGACTGTTAGTCTGATATTAATTCTTTATTTCTGATATGTGTATAGTTATTCTGATATTAATAACGTTAATATGATAGTTATTGTGATATTAAGCTTTTTTTCTTATTATGCGTTTTAAAACCGTTTTATATATGTATAGTTATTCTGATATCAATAACCTTTATATGATAGTTATTCTGATATTAAATCTGGTAATATCATATAATGATAGTTATTGTGATATTAAATCTGGTAATATCATATAATGATAGTTATTGTGATATTAAATCTGGTAATATCATATAATGATAGTTATTCTGATATCAACATATTAATAACGTTAATATGTTGATATTTATTTTGATATTAAGTTTTTTTTTTCTCATTATGCATTTTAAAACCGTTTTATATATGGATAGTTATTCTGATATCAATAACCTTTATATGATAGTTATTCTGATATTAAATCTGGTAATATCTTATATATAGTTATTGTGATATTAAATCTGGTAATATCATATAAAGGGTTCTTATTGTGATATTAATCTTTTTTGTTATTGTCATATACTTCTAAACATACAATTTCAAACACAAAATTATTATGGCTTGTTGTCCCTCCCATTCCCTTGAAGATATGCAAATGTACGTTAAAAAACAATGTGAAGAAGATGATGTGGCTCGAAAAAATGCTATTATAGACGTTATCAATTTGTTTGAGGATGCAAGGGTAGAGAAGCAACATATGAGGGAAGACTACACGATTTGCAATGATATTACGCTTGAACGAAAATCCGTTATTTAAAAGTTTTTGATGGATGAAGACAGCAAAGATGACAATATTTTCTGATATTTTGTGGGTGTGTGCTCGACAAATACATAACAACATCAATACCAAGATTTGGCTCAAGTTCGTCTGCTAGACTAGGAAGATTTGGCTCGCATTGAGGAATATGCCGGTTATCGGTCTTCTTTAGGAAGACTAGGATTTATGATTTATGTATTTCGTATTGTTAATATTGTTTAATTAGTATTAACAGCAGTAGTAACATTTGTTGCAGTAGGAGTAATGTTTTTTTTTTTTTTTTTTTTTTGAGTAACACTTGTTTTTTAAGATAGTTATTCTGATATTTAAAACTGGAATATTATTTTAATAAAATATTTTGTTCAAGTTTATTTTATTTTGTGATGTTTAATGATTTTAATATGATAGTTATTGTGATATTTAAGGTGTGTATATCATTCAATTATAGTTATTGTGATGTTTTTTTTTAGGTGATTCAATGAGACAAAATTGTGCAAGCAATGAGTTTGTTGAAGATGAAAATTTGTCAGCTGATGTTAATGTTGAAGAGAATGAAGAAGTAAATTCACCAGATTTTTTTACATCAACTTCAATGCTTATTAAACCTGTTGTTGTTAAAACTCTTGTACCAGTGGAAGGTACTTTGTTTGATAGTGTTGAAGAAGCTTATAAAGCATACAAAGATTATGCTGCTGAAGCTGGTTTTATTGTTCGTAGAGGCCATCAAACTAACGATGGAGGTATTGTTATGAATAAGGAATTTTGATAGTTTGTTTCATGGAAGGTGACCATGTTCTCAAAATTGTTGTTGTCCAAATTATTCGTAACTTCAACTACATTTTTTTAGACCACTTAAATGAAGAAGTAAGAGAAGTTGTAATTGTAGTCGACTGTTTAAAAGTAGAAGTTGTTTGAGTAACGAACGTGTTAAAACAGAGTAACTTAGTGGATTTTTTTTTGTAGTGTTATTGATATTAACTTACTATATGTGTGGAATTTATAGTGTTATTGATAGTATAATTTTAGTAATTTGTAGTGTTTTATTTTATTTGAACTTGTTTTATAAAATAATTTTATTATAAGGTCAAAATTTATAGTCTTATTGATAGAATTTTTTGTTCACAATGAGTTTTTTTTTTTTTTTTTTTTT
>BPTQ01000005.1:16422842-16433297 GCA_019973895.1 Chrysanthemum seticuspe
AATTATAATAGAATTATAGTCTCAATACTACAGAATTATATATATTTAATGAATTTATTAAAATGAATTCAATACTACAAATAGTCCCAATACTACACAAAATAAAGTCAATACTGATAAATTGGTAACACTCTACGAGATACTGCATATGTATAAATATAACAGAAATTATAGTATCAATCAACAAAATTATATACTATAATACAACTATAGTATCAGTCCGGATACTGCATATGTATAATTATAATAGAATTTATAGTCTCAAATCAACAGAATTATATATAACGGAATTATAGTCTCAATAATTTACTACAATTTGTATTATTATTATATACTATAAGACAACTATAGTCTTAATCCGGATGTCTAAAGTTTATAGTATCAAATCAAATCGGGATGACAAATTGGTAACACTCTACGGATTGTTGATTTACAATCAAAAAACTACAAATTGAAAACACATCATAACCCTGATAAACATCATAACTTAAGTAAAATTATTTAAGTAATTTATATATATTAAGACATCATAACTCTGATATTAAGATAATATTAATATGTATACGTCATAGGTCTAACTCTGATATTAACAGAATATCATATATTAAAACAACTAACTCTGATATTAAAGACTATATAAATATGTATACGTCATAGAGCATATCACAATGGTTAAACAGTCATAACTAAAATAAAACATCATAAATCTGATAAACATCATAACTTAATTAAAATTATTTAAGTAATTTAAATATATTAAGACATCATAACTCTGATATTAATATTTTTCTTTTCAAACATTCTGATATTAAGTCAAATGCTTAAGACTTATCTGGTTTCATTTTTTTCCTACAAATAGTATTTAACACACTTGCAGATCTTTTCAATCCTGAGCTAGAGCTTTCTTTATCGAGTACCTCCACTGTTTCTTTTTTATGTCCCTCTGTATCTATTTCTTCCTTAGCTGTCTTATACATCTTCTCAACTTGATCATCTGGTATATGAGACAATTGATTCTTTCTGCAACCCTTTATATTCTTTAAATAAGTTTCATGAAACATTCTTCTTTGCTTAACAGTAGGTGGTCTGAGCTGCTTCTTCTTAAGTCTCTCAGCAACATATAAGTTCCTTCTTTCTTCCATGTACCTCTTTAACCATTCATTTTTTTCCTCGATAGTGTACATTTGCATGTCTTTCTAAGTTTGCTTGTTAGAAAGCACCATATGTGCATCACATTGAACCCTTTCCTCATCCCAAGCAACTATTAATGCTAATGTTTTAGCTTGTTTCTCAGCATCTTTTCTTTGTTTTTCAAGAAACGTTTGATTCTCTGCTTCATATGTAGCACCTAATTCACGAGATAGTTTAGAATCTTCTTCAAATGTAGCACCTAATTCCTCAGGTATCTCAAGATCAGTATCTTCAACAAGTTTTCCTTTACCCTTGTTTATATCTTGTGTTGATGATTCTATAGCCCTAACAGGTGTAAAAAAAGGTTGTTGGATACTAATACCCTTAACAATTGGTTTTGATTTCTTCAAATCAATCATTACCTCTGCGACACTATAAATAGTGTTATGGCCTCCAGCAGCACTTTCTTCAACAACCTGTGTATATTCAACTGCTTTACTTTGGTGCTCCAAAACTACTTCTTTACCCATTTTATTCACTACTACAAAGTCATTCTTATCACCAAACTTTCTGCCTCTGCTAAACTTTTTGGAAACTTGTTTTCGACCATTCTCCTTCAAACTTGCTTCATCAGCAGTAGAAATATGAGCAGTAGGAACATTTTCTTTAGCAGTACTTTCATCCGCTGCAATTTCGTCAAAAACTTTTGAAGATTATATCCACTCGTCTGCATATTTTATCAAACTTTCTTTATGCATATTAATATCATGCAGTAAGATCTTTGTTATATACCTACTTCTCAACACATCCAGCTGAATTTGACGATTTCGGTCATTTTCTTATATAAGACCTGTTTCCCATTGTTTGTCTTGATCCTCATAAAGTTCCATATGAATCATTGTATATAATCCACAATTAACTTTATCTTTCCTAGTTCTCCATTTTAGTGGAAGTACTTCAGCCTTTGAATCCAGCAAAAGTTCAATTTTCGGAGGATTGTGATGAAGCAAATAGGATGTTAACAGACTTTTCTGTAAAAATAAGAAATTAATGAGAACAACACAAAAAAATATAATGTTGTCTAAAATTACAATCATAATCAAAAAAATAAAGCAATTCTTACTACATAATCAAAAACATGCTTGTATTTACCATCATATGAAGCATCTGACTTACTGTTGTCTAAAATTACAGCACGACTATTTGTAATGTTGAAAACTATTACATAATAGTGCTCATATGCAAGAACTGGAAAGAAGACCTATTAAAAGTTAAATTAACATTAAATAAACATGATTATTGTTATGTTAATATTAGTAATAGAGTACATCAGTAAAAAAAAACCGATTAAAAAAATTAATGTCAATATTACCAGTTCAATTTTCTCCATTGACATAGCTTTTTTTTTTATTTTGAAACTGATCTTCAACGTAGCTTCGAAATATTTGAGAATGGCCTTTTATATCTCTTTCATATTCATCCAGATCTTTTGGCTATTAAAACAAAAACAAAGTGCAAACTTACAAAAAAACATATTTGTGTATAATAGAAGAAAAATTAAACATAAGTAAATAAAATAATAAAAGTTTTGAAAATGTTAACTTACAATCATCACTGTTTTGAAGTAATGTCTAAAACTTTTTAAAGTATCCTTTCTTAATTTTTCTTCAAAATTTAGGATACTGACAAAGTTATCGATTACTTCACGTTCGATCTCTGTCTCAGAAGCAAGACACTTGATATGAATTCTTAAAAGACTATTTACTTTCCCATATCTGAAAATCTCCTCCCTGTATAGGAACATATAGAAATTATATGGTAGCATATAGGAATTAGATGTGAAAATTAAAAAATAATTTTTTTAGTTTTTACAAGAATAGTTTAAAGAACTTACATAACATCTTTCTCTGTATCGGATAGAATCATTTTCGGGAATAGTTTTTCCACCTGTGATTTGAATTCTGGTATAGTCTCAACTCTTTTGTTCATATATGGAGATTCGAAAATGATGCATGATGTTTTTCTTCATTTTAGAACAACAGTAGAAACATATGTATTAACTTTTTTATCCGAAGTAGAACTCTCAGAAATATTTACTACAACAGTAGAAACCTCAGAATATGATCTTGCTTTGGTTAAAGTGTCTTGAGGTGCTTCAGAAGATTGGTTGGATTTGTTTGAATGATTGTCAACAATGTAGTTGTCGGTTTCCTTGTTTAGACGTTCTTCTTCAGCCTTGGCCTGTTCTTCTTCGGCTCTCTTTATTTTCATTCTCTCAGCAGTCTCCAAAACATCATCATCTGTAACTCTTCCATTCTTATCATAACTATCGTATGCAGTATCTAACATTTGATCATCTTCATTTTGCTCTTCTTCAATTGGTTGTTTATCAAGAGAAGCATCAATAGTAAGTGAATGTCTACTAGCAACACTTTCTTTTTTAGTAGCAGCACATTTGTCTTCTTCAGTTTCTAACATCTCAACATCTTCACCTTTCTCCTCTTCAATTGGTTGTACACCATCTTCACCAATTTTCTCCGGTACATCGTCAATTTCTTTGAAATATTTTCCATTTCCTTCAACAGATATATCTAAATTTGTCTTGGCATTGTCACTTTCTTTCAACGATTGTTTTGAAGAATCCTTCTGCAAACTTTGTTCATCAAGAGAAACATCAGAAGCAGGTGATTTTCTACTAGCAACAGTTTGCAACATCTCAACATCTTCACCTTGCTCCTCTTCAATTTGTTTTACATCATCTTCACCAATTTTCTCCGGTACTTCGTCAATTTCATTGAAATCTTTTCGAATTTCTTCAACAGATGTATCTAAATTTGTCTTGGGATGGTCACTTTCTTTCAATGATTGTTTTGGAGCATCTTCTTTCAAACTTTGTTCATCAAGAGAAACATCAGAAGTAGGTGAATTTCTACTACCAACAGTTTCTTTTTTACTAGCGGCACATTCGTCATCTGCAGTTTCTAACATATCAACATCTTCACCAATGTTCTGCAGTACCTCGTTAATTTCATTGAAATCTTTTCAAGTTCCTTCAACAGATATATCAAAATTTGTCTCGGTATGGTCACTTTCTTTCAAACTTTGTTCATCAAGAGAAACATCTGAAGTAGGTTTCTTTTGAGTAGCAACAGATCCAGCAGTAGGTAAATTTTTACTAGAAGCACGTTCGTCAAAAACATTGGTAGATTCAACTGCTTGACTCTCTTGTTCTAAAACAACTTGTTTGCCAAAGTTATTCTTCTCAGTTTCAACCCCATGACCGATATTCACATCAATGCAATTTATCCTTTGTGCATTACTAACTTTCTTCAACCTCCTCAGTCTAGTTGTTTTTGGTCTCTTTACACTTTCCAAATATCTAACTCTCTGCTTCAAACTTCTGATCTCTGCATCTTGAGAAGTTGTGATTTGTTGGAGTGCAATAACATCTTTTGTCAATTTTGTAGAGTTTGCAATCAATTCTTGTATGAGTTCTATACTATCCTCAAAATTTTGGGATTTGTTACCTAGCCGTAGAGGTGGATTAATGGAATTGTTATTATGTACAGCAAAATCCATCAATTCATTAGTTCCATATGTACCTTCATTACTTTCAGACGCGTTACTTTCCCTGATAGGTGAATCTGAGCCTCCCATATTAGCCATTTTGTTGGGGTTTCCACCATCTCCGCAAACAGATGTTTCCTTGGGTTGAGTCTTATTTAGCTTCGTACCCTTTTGTTCAGATTTCCTACGGGTATAGGTCTTTTTTTGTTGTGATGTTGAGTGTAAATTTTTGGATGTAGGGTGTGTATCAGCTTCATCGTCTGTTTGTGGAACGTTTACCATGTTTTGAAAAAGTGGTGTAACACTTCCAGAAAAACCTTTTCCATTTTTTTTCATAAAGGTAAAAACTTTGTTTGAGAGCTTGGGAGTTTTGTAAATTTGTTTATGAACCTTTTTTTTAAAACTTGTTTATCCACAAAAATTTGAACAAACCTAGGATACAGAAAGCACTTACTTGTATCATCCAAATTTTTAATCATACCATCAAAAATCATCTTAGAAAATTTAAAAATCTTATCCTGTGTCAAGCACACTATAGCAGAAGCTATAACTGTACTAAACTCATTCCAACCAGTTGTTTTAGGACTTATACAATGCAGGATGGTATGGATTAGAAATTTCCATTGAGGTGAGAATAGCCTTTTGTAAAATTTTAAAGAATCGTTTTTCTTCTCATATCCCATTTTTTCAAGACCTTTGAAAATAGTTGGGTTTGGCAGGCAGTCGACACCATTGTTATCTTCTAGTTTCAAGGAACTTCTAACTGATGATTCGGTGACAATTATCTCTTCATCATCTACTAAAGCTCTAATTTGTACTTCCCTATCTATAGTTCTGGACTTAGCAGTTGCCCAAAATTGCTTAATGATCGAAATATATATAGTAGGATTTACTGATAATGCATACCTTATAGAGCAAGTGTTTAAAAAATCAATGATCTCAGCAAATCCTTCTGATTCTGGTAATGGTTTTTTAAGTAAAGCAACCATGTTGTGACTTTCATGAAAGGTTTTTTTCGTCATTTTGAATGAAGCAGTTTCACAAATATTCAATAATTGATGATGAGGAAGAAAGATGAGAATTAGCAAGGGGTTATAAAGAAGGAGATTCACAAAGTTTTGGTACTGCTTATTTTTGGGTTTCGCAATTTGGTCGCAATAATAGGGCTTTTTTTTTTGGTTTGCGAGTTGCATATAAAAATTTATAGCGAATTACGGATTAGTTTTGTTTTTTTGTTTTTTTGTTTTTTTTAAGGGCAAATCACCTAAAAATGTAGTTAACTTATCATTTTTTCCCATTGTATATAGCATTCTTTTTTTTTTCTCATTCTGTCAATAAACTTCTATCGTTAGTCCTTTGTGTGTACCCGTTACCAAAAAAACCTGCATCGTTAGTCCTTTACGCTAACGACCGTTAATAAATAGCTTAAAATTTGGTTATCTTACGCTAAACTTGCGTCGTTGGTCCTTTATAGTAACAATCGTTAAAAAATAACTTAAAATTTGGTTTTCTTACGTTTCCGTCCGTTTTTTTCACGTTTTCGTACGTTTTTACACGTTTTCGTTCGTTTTAACACGCTTTCGTCCGTTTTTTCACGTTTTTTCCGTTTTTGCACGTGTTCATTCGTTTTTACACGTTTTCGTCTGTTTTTTCATTTTTCTTCTGTTTTCCCCGTTTCATTCGTTTTTCACGTTCTTCATCCGTTTTTACACGTTTTCATCTATTTTTACACATTTTCGTTCATTTTTGCATGTTTTCGTTCGTTTTTACATGTTTTCATCCGTTTTACCACGGTTTCGTCCGTTTTAAAAAGGGTTCGTCTGTGTTTTTCACGTTTTCATATGTTTTACACGTTTTCATCCGTTTTAACATGGTTTCATCTGTTTTTTTTCACGTTTTCATCTGTTTTTTACACGTTTTCATCTGTTTTTGCGTGTTTTCTTATGTTTGCAAATTTTCATATGTTTTTACACATTTTCGTATGTTTAAATACGTTTTCATCCATTTTAACACGTTTTCGTCCGTTATTCACGTTTTCATCCATTTTTTCACGTTTTCATCCGCTTCTACATGTTTTCATCCGTTTTTGCACATTTTCGTTCGTTGTTTCACGTTTTCGTCCGTTGTTTCACGTTTTCATCCGTTGTTTCACGTTTTCATCAGTTTTTACACGTTTTCATCCGTTGTTTCATGTTTTCGTTCATGTTTGCACATTTTGTGTAAAGACGGATGAAATCGTGAAAAAACCAGACGAAAACGTGTAGAGACGGATGAAAACGTGTAAAAATGGAGGAAAACGAGAAAAACGGACGAAAACGTGTTAAAACAGAAAAAGTTGGGTAAAAACATACGAAATCGTGCAAAAACAGTCGAAAACGTGCAAAAACGGATGTAAACGTGTAAAAACGGATGAAACCGTGAAAAAACTTACGAAAGCGTGTTAAAACGGACCAAAACGTGTAAAGACGGACGAAAACGTGAAAAACGGACAAAAACGTCACGTGTTAAAACGGATGAAAACGTGAAAAAACGGATGAAAACGTGCAACAACGGATGTAAACGTTTAAAACGGATGAAAACATGAAAAAACTGATGAAAGCGTGTTAAAACGGACCAAAACGTGTAAAGACGGACGAAAACGTGAAAAACGGACGAAAACGTGTAAAAACAGATGAAAACATGTAAAAACGGACGAAAACGTGTTAGAACAGACGAAAACGTGTAAGAAGGGATGAAAGCGTGCATAAACGGACGAAAATGTGTTAAAGCGGATGAAAACGTGTAAAAACGCATGAAAAAGTGAAAAAACGGAAGAAAACGTGTAAAAACGGATGAATACGTGTAAAAGCGAATGAAAATGTGCAAAAACGGGTGCAAATGTGTAAAAACGGATGAAAACGTGTAAAAACATATGAAAACGTGAAAAAACGAATGAAAACTTGAAAAAGCGGATGAAAGCGTGAAAAAATGGACAAAAACGTGTTAAAACGAACGAAAACGTGTAAAAAACAGACGAAAACGTGAAAAAACGGACAGAAACGTAAGAAAACCAAATTTTAAGTTATTTTTTAACGATCGTTAGTATAAAGGACCAACGATGCAAGTTTAGCGTAAGATAACCAAATTTTAAGTTATTTATTAACGGTCGTTAGCATAAATGACTAACGATGCAGGTTTTTTTGGTAACGGGTACACACAAAGGACTAACGATAGAAGTTTATTGACAGAATGAGAAAAAAAAAATAATGCTACATACAATGAAAAAAAGTGACAAGTTAACTACATTTCTAGGTGATTTGCCCTTTTTTTAATTTCTCAAATTTAATTTATTAAAAAAATATCAAAAAAGAAAATGAAGAAACATAAACATAAACATCAAATCACAAACATAAACATCAAATCACATTAAGCTTGAAAGACAAACATAAACATCAAATTACATTACAAACATTAAGATCGGAAATAATCATAAGCACAATCTTAAAACACAATAATCCATGACGCGATTATTAATTTGTTTTTTTCAATGGACAATGTCTTGCATCATGATTTGCAACTTTCCCATGAATTCGACACTTCCTTTCATCTTGATTAGCCAATATATTTCCACTAGAGGAACACTTTTTTTCCATTTAAATCTGCATCAAAGAAAAATGCATAAGTGTTAAAATAAAATGAAATAAACTTAGCAATTAAATAAGATAATTTTTTTTTTTTTTTTTTTTTTTTTTTTTTTTTTTTTTTTTTTTTTTTAACCTTTTTTTGAATTATAATTTAGATCTAGATTATAGTAGAGCCGTGAAGGTAGGTAAAAATATTTTTGAGGTCTGTATAAGGGAAGCCCAAAGTTTATAAAAGCAAAAATTTAAAAAGCCCAATTTTTTTTAAAGCCCAAAAGATATCAAGTGTCAATATTTTTAAACCCAATAAAATATTTTTGTAAACGTGTCAATAAATGCACAAATATAACACCACCAATAATACAAGTGAAGATCATAAAACAAAACTGATTTCACAATGTTAAATCAAAGAGATGAATTTGTCGCATATAATGTTAAATCAAAGATTGAATCAACAAAGAATCAAAATGGTAATTTTTTACTCCTATTTTTACAGTTTTAGTTTGTATCTACTTTACCTAACATATAAATTATTGAACTATTAGTGTTAAACATAGAATCAAAGATTTAGCATTATATGACTTTTAGAACATCATGTGATATGTTATGTTGTATGTTTTTGGTGTATCTTTTAGGCGAACCTGTTATGTTGTATATAATTATGTAATTTTCGATCGTTATGACGAAAGAACTATTAAAAGTAAAGTAAAGTAAATCCCAATACCGTCTTAAACGACGTAAACGTAGATAGGCATACGCTACCTAAGGTAGAGAGGCTACTTCCAATCTACCTAAGGTAAAGAGGCTACTTCCATTTGTTATTCTGATATTTAATATTGTTATTCTGATATTAATACGAACTTATTCTAAGTTATCGTTGGAAAATGCTAAATGTAAATTATCATAGTCGAAACTTTCAATGTCTTCTTTGTCCAAATCTTCTTCTACATCCGAAGAACTCTCTTCAATCAGATAAACTCCAGGCATTTTCGCAAACTCTTTCGCTTGATCATCTTTTAGTTGTTTATTTCTATATGTTTGTGCTTCATCCCTTTTTTCTTCTTCTTTATACATATCCATTTCGATTGGGTAGTACCAATCGTCTGGATACCATAAATATTTTTCCGCAGCACTGTTGTTTTTTTCTTCAACAATCTCTACATTGAAAGAACAGAACAATTTTACACTCATTTTCTAAATAAAACTTTCCTAATTCATACTCAATATACAGTTTTGTTACTGAATTATTAAAATTTCAAACCAGTCCTCATACCTTCTTTGATGGTTTTGTTATCTGCCTTTTGTTCTTGAATGCATTGTTTTCTGAAACAATAAAAACAAAACACTTTGTTTTCATATAAAGAATAAAAATTAAAGTAATAGAAAAATCGATTCAAAAAATCATGTTATACTTGCTGTTGTTTTCGTTTTGTTCTTCTTCAAAATCGCATTCGCTTCTTGATCTTTTGTTTGAAGCAGACATAATTTTTGTATTGTTCAAATATTCTACAAAGATCACTGTTGTTGAATATGATATGAAGTAACTGTTTTGCAGTTGTAGTTTTTATAATCATTTTCAGGAAAACCAAAAGACTAATAAGTAACCTTCCATGACACTTATGTTTTGTAGATTAAAACAGCAATTATTACATTGCACATATATAAATATCTTTAATATTATATATTTAGCATGATTTTGTTATTCTGTTATTGTTATTCTGATATTAATATTCTTATTCTAAGTATGAAGATTATTACACTTTGATTTTTCTTATCGTTAGTATGATAGTTATTCTGATATTAAGTTTGTTATTCTTATATGAAGATTGTTTTGAAGTTGATTATATATGTGAATTCTGTTAATCTGATATGAGGATTTGTTGAAGTTTGTTATTCTGATATGAGGATTGTTATTTTTGATAGTTTGTTATTCTGATATGACGATTTAATTTTCATATTTGCAGCTTATAATATATGTGAATTCAAAAAATATGAAGACATAATGACAAGGAAAAGAATTCAAATGATGAGAAACATAGACAATTCAACAAGAACTTTTAAAAACAAAACAGATTCAGCTATTCTAAAGATGAAATCAGTAGTTAGAAGATCTGAAAGGTTGAGTCTTCAGAAAGAA
>BPTQ01000005.1:16434605-16442105 GCA_019973895.1 Chrysanthemum seticuspe
AAATAAGCCTTTAAAATATTATGTTCCAAATGAAGGTGTAAAAGAATATGTTAATCAAATAACAGAGTTAGATTCAGATATTTCAAGGCCAATGAAAAGACAAAGAATGTTTCGACCAAGAAAAGCAAAGGAACATCCAAATGGAACATCCAATGATAGTTTAGAAAAAGTTTAAATCCAATGATAGCTGCTTTAACGTTTACTTTGTTTGAATTGGTATTTTACTTTTTTATTACGTAGTTCTTTTTGTTTTGGTGATTCTGTTTGAATTTATATTTGTTATGTTAAGAAGGCGGCTTTACCGTTGTTTTAGAACAAGAGAGTCAAATACTAGCAGTAGTAACAAATACTAGAAGTAGGAACCAATAAAGTAGCAGCACGATCTAATAAAATAGCAGCAGAACGATCAATCAGTACACTAGCAGTGCAAATCCCAGGTGTAATATTTTCACATATGAAAAGTTCAAATTCTGACGTATACAAAATATTTTGTCAAGTCAAAATAATTGCTTCTTCATATATGGTCCTAAACTGATCTAGCTTACAGATTACTAAAGAAATATGAGAAGATAGTTAATCCTATAAATACCAAAAATTAAGAATAACCAATACCAAAAATTAAGTAAATAAAAAATAAATATTTCTAATGAATATCAACAAATGTATACATCTCTGTTTATTACAATTACAATGAATCAAAGATATATTCTTTTTCAGCTGTTTTTTCTATTTTTCCAAAAAGTAGAAAATCTCATTTTCATGAACTTTTCTGATTTTATCTTTAGGCGAACTTGTTTTTCTTCTGCAGAAAGACTTAAAAATTCATTCGATTCAAATATTATTTTTTTTCTATGAATATTATTATCAAAAAGAAGCATTTTACCAGCATATTTTTTTCTCAAAGTTTTGATTTGACCTTGCTGTTCTGGACTTTCATTTTTAAATCCAGACTTCCATTCTTCAATACTTTGACCATAGTATGTCTCCATATGTCTCATGGCAAAAATTGCACAATCATTCGAATTTTGTCTTGTTCTCCATGGCATTTTAAGTATACTTGGTTTACAGAACTTCATATATCGATCTTTTGGATGTTTCTTTCTTTTCAAATACTCGCAGAAGAAGTTTGTCTGAAAAAATAAATACAGGAATATAAATAAATATTAATATACAAATATTGATTACAAACTCATTCATTCTATAATCTGCAAAGACTCAATGACAGAACAGAACAAGTACATTCAAAGTTTTTGGGTCATATGTGTTAGTATATTCAAAGTAGAGTCAAAGTTTTTGAAAAAGTAGATTCAAAGTTTTTGAACAAGAAGATTCAAAGACTCAATGAACTTTTGACATATATATACTGCACTTATGACAGAACAGAACAACTAGATTTCAAAAAAGGTTCTGACATATATATACTGCACTTATAAAGAGATCAAATGATGTTGAAAATGTTTTTAAAATTGGTTTTGTTAGTTAGTTTATGAAATAAGCAATAAATCTTTAAGACAGATTAACAATACTTATATTAAAGTAAAATATAGCTCAACTAAGCTTAACACATATGGCAATTTCCAACCCCCTGTAGCAGCTTTATGTGACAATATAAACCTAACAAACTTGGGCACTTGCAGTACTTTAAATTACCAAAGGATCTAAGTAAAGTTTTTCAAAGTTTAGCATTTTCAGCTATCATCTATAGACTATCAAGTATTACATAAATTCCCAAAGTTGACATTTGTATTACTTTTACAATTCAAAGTCTAATCAAGTTTGACATTTGTAACTATCAGCAATGTAAAAGTAAATGGTTAAAGTAATGCAAGCTAAATATGATTACTTACAAGAACCGTCGGTAGAGTTCCATATAAATTCTTTATTAACTCTATTTCAGAAACTTTGGAACCTTCACAAGTTTCTGTATCTGTTATCCTATTATCAATTATCTCAATCTTCTCATTCTTTAGATTGAAACAAATGATATAGTAATGAGATTCCCGAAGTATATTGAAAAACACCTACATTGATATTAAAAATATAAGTCATTTAAAATATATATTGTAGATAAACAGTTATTTGATTTAACAAATTTGTTAACAGAAAAAAAATAATCTAAATAACTTACCAAATCAACGTTTAACAAATTTGATAAAGAATCATCTTCAACGCATCCAGCTAAAAACAAATTTTCTTGAAAAGATTCATATCTATCGTCTTTTGATGTACTTTCAATATTCAAAGAAATAGGCTGTAAAAAATATATATATTAAAATTCACTTATCTATGATAATTAAATAAAATAAAATAAAATAAAATAAAAAATCATACCGTAACTTGTGTGTTACAGAATAATCTTTTTGGAGCATTACTAGATAGTTTGCATTCTCTATAATTGAGCAAAATGCACCACATATCTACGATATCAGAAAATATCCATTGTTCATAATAAAAAGATTCAAATTTTACACGTTCTACTCCAAAAGGAAAATCTCGTAGCTGGAATACTGTTTCCCTATATATTAATAAACAAAAACACTAAAAAAGTTATATTTATAAACAAAAACACTAAAAAAGTTATATTGGTAAAAAAAAAAACACTAAAAAAGTTATATTGTTTTAAAACTTACATTGGGTTTTTGCTCATACTGAATAATGCATTGGCTGCATTAAATTCTTTTGTTGATACTTGAATTTCGTCAAATTCTAAAATCATTTGACTTTCTTCTGGAGGTGTTAAAAGAGAAATAATTTCCACATTTTTCAGACTTGGTTTTTCTTCTGGTGGTATTAAGTTAACATTTTCTAATGATTTACATAGTGTTACTTCTTCACCTGGATTTGAATAAAATTTAATACCCAAATCAAAAGAGGGTATTTCGTCAAAAGTTTGCTTCTCTTTTTCATGAATATTTGATTCAGATTTCCCAAAATCAAGCTTCTTTTGTTGATGACTTAAATGTACTTGACTTTCTTCAATTTTAAAAGAAACCGATTGAGATTCAGTTTTTTGAATTCTTAAATATTCTGTATTAAGCTTTACTCGTTTTGCTCCATTTATCACACGATCCCACTCATCTTTTAATCCTTCGACTTCTTTCGAATTCGGAAAGTTTGATAATCCTTTCTTAAGTGAATCCTTCATTTCTATTATTAAAGTTTCCAACAAAAACAAGCTATTCTTGGTTTTGCGAACAAAGCCCTGTTAAATCATGATCAAAATATAAGATTAATTATATTTTGTTTATAAAAATAACTTTTTAATTAAAAGAAAATTATAAAAATATATTTGTATTAAAGATATACCTTTTCATCATCAACTTTTCTCAAAATATCTTTTTTGTCTTCTTTCATTTCAATACGTTTCTTCTTAAAATCTTCACTATGCTTATTAACACGTTGAATACAAGTACGCGTTGATACATTTCCTTGTTTATCCTTAAATACCTGTAACTTGTAGATAAGCAGTGAGTAATATTATAATCAAATTAATGATGAAGCTATGTTGACTAATATAATATCTCATATAAAAACAATTTATAAAATTTCGAAATCAAACAAATCAACAAAGAAACACACCATGTTCTTGCATGCAGAAGCAACATTTGATTCGCCAGCAATTAATCTTTTTGCATTTTCCATCTTTTCCTAAAAAACAAGTATAACATGTAACTTTCTTTTAAACAAACATATGTTAATAGCAATAAAAATTCTCATAGTTTTATATGTTAAAGAAGCTAGAACATCTTATAATAAGATCAAGTTCCAATTGATCTTAACAATAAATCTACAAGTTGTAATAAGTAAATACATATGTTGAGTACTTGAGTAATAAGTAAAGTCACACAAAAGAGGAATCCTATAAAATGGTTGCCTATTCTATAATTTGAAGTTATATTGAGTAATATAATATTTGATATCAAAATTTAAAATCAGAGAGAACTACAAAAGAAACTTATTACATAACTTTTTTTTTTTTTTTTTTTTTTTTTTTAAGAAATGGATAACTTATTCTGTTAGTTTGTTAATTTTTCAGGAAGCTATTTCTGATCTGAAAAGATGCATATCACATTTTTCATTGCATGATGATATTCTTTCAAAAGATGAAGAAGTTGTTAATCTTAAGAAAGTACTTTTGTCGCTTTTAATTGGAAAAGATGAAACAGAAAAACAGAGAAGTGAAGGTGTAGTTAACGTGGGATTTGCTGAAGAAACAGAAATACCAAATGAAGGATGTGCCAAAGAAACTAATGATAAGATCCATGATGAATCAGAGAATACAAGTAATATTCAAATGATTTCACGTGAAGTGGTACAACCTTTAAAAGTTGTTGAAGAAAGTTTTGTTGAAGAAAATGCTCCTATTGCGGATCTTTCTATTGCTGATGAAACAAGTTCTCCTGAGGAAGCTGCCAAACAATATTTGAACGAAAATGAAGATGATTACATAGCCAATGAATTGGTTACTTCTTCGGAAGAACATGAAGATGGTAATGTTAAAAGCAATTCAGTTGACATCGTGTGTGTCGAAAATGTTCACAAAGGATATAATGATAACATGGATTTTGCTACAGTTTCTATAGGCAGTGTTAAAGTTGTTAAAAAAAGTGCTGCTGCATGTGCTGAGAGTTCTGCTGAAGAAAATGTTGCTAATGCTGATGTTTCTATTGGTGATGCTCCTACTTTTGATCTTCCTACTGCTGTAGCTTCAGAAGAATTTCCAGATTTGGCTGATACAGAAATGGATGATCCAAGCACAAAAGCATATGAAGAATGGTCACACGTACAAGATGAAATGTGTGATATAGAAAATGAAGGGCTTGTCAAAGAAAATAGTGATTGTGTATAAACTAAGAAAGATTTCTTTGTAGTATCTGATAAATTGGTTAAAGAAAGTGTTGCTGCATTTGCTGAGAGTACTGCTGAAGAAAATGTTGCTAGTATTGATGTTTCTATTCGTGATGCCCATACTCTTGATGTTCGTACTGCTGCAGTTTCAGAAGAAGTTCAAGATTTGGCTGATACAGAAATGCATGATGCAATACCAGTTGAAAGCCTTGCAATAGAAGATGAAGGGCTTGTCAAAGAAAATAATGTTAACATCGAATTGGTTGCAGTTTCTATACACAGTGATTGTTTAAAAACTAAGAAAGATGTCTTAGAAGTAGATGATATTGAGAAATTCGAAGACTCTGTTAGGCCTGAGATGCAGATAGATGATGTCATAGAAACAATTAAAGTGGTTAAAGAAAGTGTTGCTGAAGATAATGTTCCTAATGATAATTTTTCTACTGCTGATGAATCATGTTTGCCTGAGGATGAAGATGCCGACAGAAAGTCAGAGTTAGAAGACAAAGGAAGTAATGTTAACATCGAATTCGCTGAAGTTTCTATACACAGTGATTGTTTAGAAAGTAAGAAAGATGTCTTACAAGTAGATGAGATTGGGATATCTGAAGACTCTGTTAGGCCTGATATGCAGATAGATGATGTCATAGAAACTAATAAAGTGGTTAAAGAAAGTGTTGCTGAAGAAAATGTTCCTAATGATAATTTTTCTACTGCTGATGAATCATGCTTGCCTGAGGATGAAGATGCCGACAGAAAGTCAGAGTTAGAAGACAAAGGAAGTAATGTTATCATAGAATTGGCTGCAGTTTCTCTACACAGTGATTGTTTAGAAACTAAAAAAGATGTCTTACAAGTAGATGAGATTGAGAAATCCGAAGACTCTCTTAGGCCTGAGATGCAGATAGATGATGTCATAGAAACTAATAAAGTGATTAAAGAAAGCGTTCCTAATGATCATTTTTCTACTGCTGATGAAGCATGTTTACATGAGGATGAAGATGCTGCCAGAAAGTCAGAGTTTGAAGAAAGTGAAATTTCAAACAAACATTTGAAAGAAGTTGATGATCACAAAGACAACGAGAAAGAAAAAAGCGCAACTATCACAAAGTTAGAAGAAGGCATTGATGCTTATGAATCTTTTGATGAAAGCGACAAGTATGTCAAAGTGAAGAAAACTTTTGAGAAAGAAGATCAAAATACAGCTAACTTTGCAGGTAATCAACCTGACAGGCCAGTGGGTTCTAGCAGTGGTGATGTACTCCCAAAAGAATCTATTGATGTCACGCAATCCCAAAGCAATCCGGTTAATCAAATTGGTAAGGGCACGAGTGACACCACCAAATGTATCCTTCAGGAAGAAGAACCATTTGAAGAACAGATATGTGAAGATGATGAGATGTTAGATACTGAAGATGATGATTTTGATAAGAATGAAACAGTTATAGGTGATGATGTTTTGAAGTGTATCAAGGCTGAAGAGGAACTTTTAAACATCAAAAGTGAGAATTACATTGTCGAGAATATCTCATACAAACCCAAGCAATCTTCTGAAGTACCTAAAGACACTTCATCTTCTGAAGTAAATATTTCTGAGAGTTCTACTTTTGATGAAAAACTTTCTAGTGCTGTTTCTACTGATGTTAGTATGGAAGAGTCTGTTATTGATCTTGAGACAAATCAAATCGATAATCTTGCCATTCAGGTACAATTTCATATCTAATTAATTATTATTTTTATTTTATTAGTGAATAGTGGTAAAAATAATATCTTATATAAGTGCACTTTAATACGCTTTTTCAGGTTTTTCAAAAACATGATTTGAATATCAAAGGAAATGAAGAGAAGCTAAAACGAAGAAAAAAATCATGCATCCTTTTTGAATCTCCATATATGAACAAAAGAGTTGACACTATAATGGAATTCAAATCACAGGTTGAAAAACTATTCCCGAAAATGATTCTATCCGATACAGAGAAAAATGATTTGTAAGTTTTTAAACTATACATAATTTTAATTTTTAATTTTTTACATGTAATTTCTATATGCTAGTATATAATAATTTCTATTTGTTACTTTATAGGGAGGAGATTTTCAGTTATGGGAAAGTAAATGGAATTTTAAGAGTTCATATCAAGTGCCTTGCTTCTGAAACAGAGATTGAGCGTGAAGTTATTGATAACTTTGTTAGTATCCTCAATTTTGAAAAAAATTTAACAAAGGATGCTTTAAAAAGTTTTAGACATTACTTCAAAACAGTGATGATTGTAAGTTAATATATATATTTTTTTATCTTAATTTTTCTTTCATTATACACAAATATGTTTTGTTTGTAACTTTTTGCATTTTGTTTTTGTTTTTAATAGCCAAAAGATCTTAAGGAATATGAAAAAGATCAAGAAGGACATTGTCTAAAGTTTAAACGCTATGTTGAAGATCAATTTGATAATGATAAAAAAGATATGTCAATGGAAAAAATCGAACAGGTAATGTAATCTATCATTAATATTAACATAATAATAGTCATCTTTTATTTGATTTTAATTTCATTTTTAATAGGTGTTCTTTCCAATCCTTGCATATGAGCACTATTATGTAATAGTTTTCAACATAAGGAATGGTCGTGCTGTTATTTTAGACAACAGTAATTCA